>CM047430.1:0-69111 GCA_026168455.1 Theocolax elegans
TGCTCAAGATATTCAATAGCTGAAACTTTTTGCAGATTTAATCAAAGGTTAAAATGGAAAAGATGAACATGCGGATTTGGTTCATTCTATTTACAACCCTACTATTGACTTCTACAGAATCAATTATTGGATATAATTGCGGAGGCCACGGATTAAATATAACTAGGATTTCAACTTTAAGCGTAAAGGAATGCGACATAATACTACCTCGAACACAAATTACACAGAAATTTGTACGCCTTTTACAAACAGCAAAGTATGGTATCAACGAAGTAAAACAATGTAAAATAGAAATATCGCGAATTATCTATCATTGTGGGATGTATACACATATGTCAATAGTATCGGGAGGTCAACTGGAATATATTCAAGAAGTTTCCAGAGAAGGTTGCGAAGAATTACACACCACAGGTATTATGAAACTAGGATATAATACAATTATCTCAGGATTACAACCCAACACTACCACTATTCGACCAGTCACATTAGCAGGATCACTGAAGCCCGATGGCACTTGCAAAGGCACTCAATACTCCGAAATGCATGGAACATGGGACAATGTTGTAGTGCAAGCTAGTGTCAAAATAACTTTAATTTCATATACTGCAAGCACACACACTAATAATAATCAAATCCGATTAAAACTTGGCACTGTTTGTAAATTATCTAAGAAAACCTGCATGGACAACATAGGAGGACAAACCTTTTGGAAAAATACACCATCAACAAACTGTTATTTTGAAGATTATCAAGTTTTATATGAAGGAATGGCACAGGTAACTACCAACTTGGATGAACACGTACCTAAACCTTTATTTACCGTTATAAATCGGGATTATACCTTTTCTTTGATCAGTACTGGAAGAACTCAAGTCTGTGGTTACGTGTTTCTTAAAACCGAGCAGCCTAAATTATTAATATCAGAAGCAAGCGATAATGAAGCCCCTTTTGCGCAAACAAAAAAATCTCTATCTGAAAATATTGATATGTTCACATATGTTAATTCCAAATTTGTTTATGTAGAACGTCATGTTCGTAGGCCAATGGATCGTTTATATCGGGACATTTTGATGCAGAGGTGTCTGACAGAAAGAAAAATTCTTAAAAATCTCCTTTTCCTTTCCACTATCAAACCAGATGAATTTGCTTATAACCTAATAGGAGAATCAGGATATATTGCAGTCATTATAGGAGAAGTTATTAGATTAATAAAATGTTTACCACGGCAAGTAACCATCAGACGCCCAGAAAATTGTTTTATTGAATTACCAGTTCGGAATTCAAACGAAACCTATTTTCTCACGCCGAAAACACATATATTATTACGAAAAGGAACCGAAATACCATGCGAAGCAGCTATACCGTCCACTTATAAAATAAATGATCACTGGTACGAATTCCTGCCTAATCCCAGAAAAACTACATTACCAGAGATTCTAGAACCAAATGTATCTTTTAATTGGAATTATGAAGATCCCGGAGCATTAGCAACAAGCGGAATTTATACCATGCAAGAACTCAATAACCTACAAGAAAGAATTATTTTCCCAATGGAACAACCTGCCGTTTTAAATATACTTACACGTGGAATAACTGGACAACCAATAGAAGAACAAGGCATTTCAATCCACAATCTCCTGAACGAAGAAACAATCGAACGCATGACTGCATCATTTTGGTATGGATTATGGAATAAATTTTCCATCTTCGGTAATGCAATTTCTGGAATACTCGGAGTTTATTTAATAATCAAAATCATCAAGGCAACTGCAGATACAGTTTTGCATGGTTACGCTTTACATCAAGCATATGGCTGGTCTATAAAATTGTTAGCTGCTGTATGGAATTCACTAACTCAATTATTACTACATTCTGCTCACAGAATGCGTCAACAACCAGATATAGGACCTACAGAACCCGCCGAAATTATAGTAACAGAAGGACAGAAAGAAGCTAAAACTAATCCTATTCGTGCCCTATTCTCAGAAATACCGTAAGGAGAATAACTTTCTGTCAGATATTTCTTCATAAACATGTATCACAAAATAAAAATTATATACATTTATATAACTTAAGCTGTAGTTAAATAGTAGAATTGTAATTGGACAAAAATAGTTAGAACAACTAACCAAACTAAATAAATTTAATTGACTATTTTATTGTAAAAAAAGGAACAAAAAAAAATAATAATAAATAAATACAAAAATAAAATAATCTTCTTATATGAATCATAATTTCAGCTGCAGAACTGCTGCAACTTCAACACATTTGCAAAAATATGAAAATTCCATGTAATAATATTTTGCTCACTTCTGCCAAGAGGAAACAAAAGCGAGGAGGCAAAAATACACGTCTACGTTGGGAATATAAAAGATTCATGATGGCTTCCAATGCTGCAAACGCAAATATGGGTCCTACAGATTTTAAAGAATATTTATAGCAAAACAATGTAGAATTGTCAAATATATTTCTCGTACACGACATAGTTAAAGTTGATGCAGATTCGAAAAATTATTACACGACACCTATAGAAACTCAAGAAAAGGATCCACTATTTATAAATCCAGAAATATTAGAAAAAAATCACAAGCAGGATAACAAAGACAATGAAAGTCATTCCGATCGAGCAATCATAAATACCGACAGAACACTGGAAAAACCGCCTACTAAACATCAAATTCTGCAAATACTTAGCCCTATCTCATTAATAGAAGAAGAAACATATTCCCCGGACTATAGACCACCAACACCTCGCTACTCTCCTCCACGCGATATCAAATAGTCGAAAAATAAAAAGGAAAAGCGAACAGAAAAATATAGAAAACACAAAAGAGATAAAAAGGAAACACGAAAACAAGAACTAAAGAAAAGGAATCCTGAACAACATCATTAGAAAAATGAGCCAAAACCCTTCAAAATCCCGAAAACCAAGACCTTTAATCCAGGACCACCAGGACAAACGCAAGCAGTATTATTTTAATGCATTTTTTTCCTTTGGAAGAGTTACCATACGGCAACTTTCCAAATTAGGAGGGTCATGTAAGGACTAGAAAAATTTAGAAACTGTTACAAAAAAAATCAATCTGTTGTATCTTCACAAAAGAAAATTATAATCAAAGAGTCTCTCAGTTTAGTCACACGCGTATCTTCGAAATGTAAATATTCAACTAAGATGTCATCACTTAGTTTTCACAGTTTAAAAGAAACATATACACTAGGCCTGCGATGGCTCGGTCGGTAGGGCGTTGGGCTCGTAATCTGGAGGTCCCAGGTTCGAATCCCGGCCCCGGCCGATTGATACAAGCACCACTGGCGAATGTATTTTCATCAAGTGCTTTCTTCACCAAGACATCGTATGATCTCTGTCGCTAATTAGCACCGATTTGGGAGCATAAAAAAAGCGACGTTAAAATAATAAAAAAAAACATGTACACTCTTTTTAATTTGGAAGTTGCTTACACTCTTTTAAAATATTTAAGTTAACCTTTAATTATGCGTTATTACATTTATATTTCTTATTTTCGTATTTAAACATTAAGTTACATAAAGTATTTTGTAGTACCATTATACTGTAAAAAGTAATTGAATAAATAAAAATTAAATGTGTATCCATTTATTCAATTAAATATTATTTAAAAAACAATATATAATAATTGAACGTATATACGTGTATATATGTATACGTGTATGAGTGTACGTATACATTTGTATATGTTTAATTCAATTACACTTCAGTATTGCCGACTTTAATAATTAATAAAATTGTGTTATGTCTTAAATAAACAGATAAAATAGGTTTAAAATTATACAATAAGATATCTTGACAAACACTAATTTATTATATATTAATTTCAGTTCTTATATTAACTTGACAAAATATAAAATTGTAAAAGGATAAAATAATGCAATAATTTCCCAAGCAAGAATATATATAGCAAAACAAGATTTCCTTTTTATAATCAATAAACGGCAATATTTAATAATGTTGATAGCAGTAGATTTATATAAACGTGTTATTTCTTTTAATAAGGATTCAGATAATAACGTTCAATATAAATTTATAAATATTAGAATATTAAAGCAATAGTTATAACACATAATGTTTCAATTTATTGTTTTACATTTTATAAAAAAAACGGATATCCTGATTAAATGAAACAATTTCAAAATTCAATCAATGTATAAATATGTCAAAACAACAGAAATGGAGTAATAATTATAGTTAAAAGGAAGATGCATTATAATTTGAATATGCGTCGAATAATCAAAAGGGGAAGTAAGGAGAAATAAGATCTACTCCCACTAATTAATCGATGCTCCTCGACCGATTGAATATAAGAGAGCAGAAAATTCGGCATCGAAGATTTGTCATATGCTCATAAGCATTGATAGTTCACGGTTGCGTCCCATAGGAGCAACATCTTTTTCTCCACTTATTACATACAGTGTTATGCGTGTTTCGATAATTTGATTTTTTTTTATTTCAAATATTGTAAATCGTGCCAGTTTTCTTCAACATTCGTAAGTAAAAAAAAAAAATTTGAATAACATACATATATATTATTAACAAAAATAAAATATTTTATTTTATATGCTACCTTTTCCTATGGACAAAATAACGCTGTTAAACTGCGTTATGTTCATATATCTTTTAAAATTTTTGTTTTAAATCTTATGCTGTTCAACTGCATTTGATTTTCTACTTTTATTTGTATCAAATAGTTATATGTATTTCTATATGCATATTAATTACACAGGTCAACATTTGATGTAAGCGGGAACACGAGACTTGCAATAGCCCACCAAGGGTTTTTGGGGTCGCTGATTACGATGAGCCGGTCAGTTAATCGCCATCACGTCAGGTTCAAGGTCATTTGAAGGTCAAATGCAGAAAAAAACATGGGAAAAAATCTGCGAAAATTCATACATATGTTTTTCAGGTCAGAGAATCCAAATCCGAGGTCGGTTCTTTTCATTGAGGTCAAGGTCAAGGTCATTTGAAGGTCAAAGGCAGAAGAACTCATAGAAAAATTCTGTAAAAATACATGTTTATGTTTTTGAGGTCAGGGAATCCGAATCCGATGTCAGTTATTTTCAGTGAGGTCAAATTTAAGGTCATTTGAAGGTCAAATACAGAAGAACTCATGGAAAAAATCTGAAAATATTCATACATATGTTTTTGAGGTCAGGAGATCTGATTCCGAGATCGTCTAGGTTTTGCGAGGTCATGATTAAGGTCATTAGAAAGTCTTATGCAGAAGAACTCATGGAAAAAATAAAAAGACTTTTCAAAAATCGGTACGAGAACGTTTACGTTCTGTGGTAAATGATCTTCTTATTGCCTTCCTTTTATGTGTTTGGTTAGACTCTCTTTGCAAACTCCAACAATAGTCTGCTAGCATATTTTTGCCCCAAACACCTTGATATCTGTTTTCAAATTCCCTCAGATCCTGGTGCATTCTCTCTCCCTGCTCTTCACTGAAATCTCCTACATTTTCGGGAAAGTAGTCGATATGAGAATCCAGAAAGTGAAGTTTCAAATTCATAAGACATCCAACTTCTTTAAAATTGGTCAACATTTTTGAAACAATATTTTTATAATCTGGATCTTTGTTATTTCCTAAAAATTTTTTTGTTACTTCTCTGAAACTTTCTCAAGCTGCTTTTTCCTTGTCTGTCATTAATCTTTGGTTTGGAGAAATATTTTATTTTATTGCACCAACGTAATACATAAACCAAGTAATATATACAATATAAATGAATATGAGGTTGCACCCAGGGCACCTCCACGTGGTGACGGTGGGCAACGGAGTTGTCTCACTATCCGGCGAAGCCCCTGGGTAGCGGCTTTCATGCCGTCATGGCAACCTCAATGAAAAAAATTACGAGACAGGGCGTAGGAAACCCAGAATCGGCGGCTGGCCAGGGTGGGAAAACGGGCCCGCAGGCGTCGTCATCATGCGACCGTAGCTCTATATCGGTGGGAAACTTGGCTGGTGTAGAGTCAAATGTTACAAGTCAATATCATTGTAAAAATGATCCAGATATCTTTTGTGTGGTTTGTGGAGAGTATACGGTGGGAGGTAAAGCTAAGTTCACAGAAAATTTAAAAAAAAAATATGAAGCATGCTATAGAATTAAAACTGATTCCTTAAGTAATTCCTTTACTCCAAGTGTTGTCTGTACTAGATGTCGCAATATTTTAAATGGCACCAAGAGAAAAATATTTTCTTCTCCGATGAAATGGAGAAAGCCAATGTATCATCCGTCAGATTGTTACTTTTGTTCAGTCAATATACAAGGATATAACCGTAACAATAAAAAATTAATGACTTACCCTCGCTTAGCATCTGTTACATTTCCTGTTCTTATAAATTGCGAACCTAATGAACAAGTGGATGATCCAGATTCTGTGACTGAAAATATAGCTTTACCTCCCATCGCATACTCTCCACAAACCACACAAAAGATATCTGGATCATTTTTACAATGACATTTGACTCTACACCAGCCAAGTTTCCCACCGATATAGAGCTACGGTCGCATGATGACGACGCCTGCGGGCCCGTTTTCCCACCCTGGCCAGCCGCCGATTCTGGGTTTCCTACGCCCTGTCTCGTAATTTTTTTCATTGAGGTTGCCATGACGGCATGAAAGCCGCTACCCAGGGGCTTCGCCGGATAGTGAGACAACTCCGTTGCCCACCGTCACCACGTGGAGGTGCCCTGGGTGCAACCTCATATTCATTTATATTGTATATATTACTTGGTTTATGTATTACGTTGGTGCAATAAAATAAAATATTTCTCCAAACCAAAGATTAATGACAGACAAGGAAAAAGCAGCTTGGGAAAGTTTCAGAGAAGTAACAAAAAAATTTTTAGGAAATAACAAAGATCCAGATTATAAAAATATTGTTTCAAAAATGTTGACCAATTTTAAAGAAGTTGGATGTCTTATGAATTTGAAACTTCACTTTCTGGATTCTCATATCGACTACTTTCCCGAAAATGTAGGAGATTTCAGTGAAGAGCAGGGAGAGAGAATGCACCAGGATCTCAGGGAATTTGAAAACAGATATCAAGGTGTTTGGGGCAAAAATATGCTAGCAGACTATTGTTGGAGTTTGCAAAGAGAGTCTAACCAAACACATAAAAGGAAGGCAATAAGAAGATCATTTACCACAGAACGTAAACGTTCTCGTACCGATTTTTGAAAAGTCTTTTTATTTTTTCCATGAGTTCTTCTGCATAAGACTTTCTAATGACCTTAATCATGACCTCGCAAAACCTAGACGATCTCGGAATCAGATCTCCTGACCTCAAAAACATATGTATGAATATTTTCAGATTTTTTCCATGAGTTCTTCTGTATTTGACCTTCAAATGACCTTAAATTTGACCTCACTGAAAATAACTGACATCGGATTCGGATTCCCTGACCTCAAAAACATAAACATGTATTTTTACAGAATTTTTCTATGAGTTCTTCTGCCTTTGACCTTCAAATGACCTTGACCTTGACCTCAATGAAAAGAACCGACCTCGGATTTGGATTCTCTGACCTGAAAAACATATGTATGAATTTTCGCAGATTTTTTCCCATGTTTTTTTCTGCATTTGACCTTCAAATGACCTTGAACCTGACGTGATGGCGATTAACTGACCGGCTCATCGTAATCAGCGACCCCAAAAACCCTTGGTGGGCTATTGCAAGTCTCGTGTTCCCGCTTACATCAAATGTTGACCTGTGTTATTTGTTAAAATTTACTAAAAAGGATTCGCTGTAGAACTGCGGATCTAACTAACTCTCTCTCTTTTCTTACTTGATAACGCTGTAGTGTTTCGTTTCGAGTATTTAAACGTTAAATTAACGATAAGCGTTGAACGATAAATTAAATTACAAATCGCTATTGAATTGCGATTATGGGATAATTTATCCAGAATCCAAGTACATTATCCAAAGCTTAGCTTTTGAACTGCTAAGCATTAATCCAATTACACGACATAATATTAATAAAATTGCAAACTGAGTTTTCTCCAATAAAATAATCATATTTCAATAATCAAAATAAATCCAAAGAAATTATATACCCATTTTAAATAAAAAAAAATATATAAATAAAAAGAGAAGATTAAATAAAGAGTTTTCAATAAATGGGGTCCGTTTCAACGGTTTAACGTAGACGAGAACCCACCAATTTAACGATATTAGCCGCTCGATATTGTTAAAACTATTTTTCTATCGCGATATATACATATATATATATATATAATATTGTATATATATGGGGTATTCCACGTGAAGTGGTCCGATCAAAATTTTAAAATGCACCAAATTTTGGGTACACTTTGCAAATGTTTTTCAGAATACAGAAAAAAATTTTTAGGTACTGGAATCTATTTGCTCAAAAGTTATTCTAACCTCAAAAAGTGAATTTTTCCATATTTTTTTCAACACCAGCTGGGTTTACCGCTATATAACTCAAAATCTATCAACTTTTACTATAGAACATTATATGTAACATTCGTTGCTAATTATATCTAGAATTTATTCTTCTGGGTTAGAGTTTCTAATCTCAAGGTTAATGACAAATAAACTACATGTCAATATTCAACTTGAAAAAAATGCAAGTGCGCCACCTTTGATTTTTTCATCCAAAAGTCTAAAAGAAAGCTTGGAGCAATACCTTTCAAATGGTCTGTAGCATTTTTATGGCCTCCAATTCTGTAAAAAGTTATGACAATTTAAAGAAAGACAAAAAATTCACAAAAATTAACATGGTAATTCCCATTTAAATTTTTAAAAAAATTTCGTGTTTCTTTAAATTGTCATAACTTTTTACAGAATTGGAGGCCATAAAAATGCTACAGACCATTTGAAAGGTATTGCTCCAAGCTTTCTTTTAGACTTTTGGATGAAAAAATCAAAGGTGGCGCACTTGCATTTTTTTCAAGTTGAATATTGACATGTACTTTATTTGTCATTAACCTTGAGATTAGAAATTCTAACCCAGAAGAATAAATTCTAGATATAATTAGCAACGAATGTTACACATAATGTTCTATAGTAAAAGTTGATAGATTTTGAGTTATATAGCGGTAAACCCAGCTGGTGTTAAAAAAAATATGGAAAAACTCACTTTTTGAGGTTAGAATAACTTTTGAGCAAATAGATTCCAGTACCTAAAAATTTTTTTCTGTATTCTGAAAAACATTTGCAAAGTGTACCCAAAATTTGGTGCATTTTAAAATTTTGATCGGACCACTTCACGTGGAATACCCCATATATATATATATATACTAGGGGGGCTTCGCTCCCCTGCGCGCTTCGCGCGCCAACCCCCTATTTTTAATTTCGAAAAAGGTTTTTCATAATTAATTTATTTAAAATAATGTTTTAAATTGTATTATTTTTTCACTACCATGGACACCTTAAAAATTAAACAGATTCACACAACACCTTGGAGGTATTGCTATAGTTATTATAATTTATAAATAAAAGTTTACCAAAATTTAGTGTAATGAAATCAGAATAAAAATAATAAAAAAAAATAAAGACATATTAAATGTTAACTGTAAATTTTAAACTATATGAATTCTTATAATGCTTAAATTTATATTTTAATAATTATAAATGTTAATGAAAACATATTTTCAGCCTACTAATTCGTACAACGACTCTTACGTGCAGAGCGCGCTCCGCTTGTAAATACGTTGCGTACATACAAGTGGCTCCTCGCTTGTATGACAGCCCTCTATACATCCTCCTAGGACGTATAAGGTGTCTATACATCCTAGGAGGCTGTATGCAAAGCGCTCCGTAGGATCTATGCGGCGAGCAATATAACCTTTGCCGCGCGAACGGTATAGAGTCAACGTGTTTGAAACGCGTAGTACATGTATCGGAGATATATATAAGGCTTTTCAAACGTAAACACAACTAGTTTAAACGTAACGTTTGCGTTACTTTAATTATAGTTATCTTAATATTGCTCAGATACGAAAGTACTATATATATTATACATATATATTAGAATATTATATTTTAGAAATAATATAGTGTATATATATACACGGAGAAAAAAAGTTGAAGTAAAAATTACAATGTTGTCTAGTAATGCGGAGACAGACTGACGCAATCCAAAAATTTACTATAATGTATAATAAAATTTACTAGAAAATTATTAATTTTTACTACAATTTTGGTAATATTTACTAGTAACTTCAGTAAAATTTATTATACACTATAGTAAATTTTTGGATTGTGTCAGTCTGTCTCCGCATATATGTATATGTATATATATATATATAAATAACGCAAAATGAGTCCTATATCTTTAATAATTGCAATGTTACGGTTAATAATAAGTAATTACTAAATATTTAATATTCTCTGATACTAAATGCAAAATTTAAAAAGTTAAAATGTTTTATAAGCGTCAGTATACAAATGGTTAAAAATGATTGACATAATATATAATTATTTATATTGTTTAAAAAAGTGATTATTACATTACTTTTAAATGTATAATAAATTACTTTGTGAGCAACGAAAGAGTCGTATGTACGAATTATAAGGCTGAAAAATTGTTTACGTACCATGGGTAAACATCGCGTCATTACAGTTCTCGGCTCATATTTCGTGGATGGTAGTATAATCCTTGGCCGCTCGCTGCGCTCGCGACCGCGGACGTACTAACCATTCACGAAATTTTCCGCCTCGAACAGTAATGACGCGAGGCTCACCCAAGGTACATAAATAACTAATATGGTCTATTTCACGTCAAGTGGTACGATGAAAATTTTAAATCACTCCAAAATTTGAGAACAGGGTGGAAACATCTTCCAGAACATACAAAAAAAATTTAAGTGTTAAAAATAATTTGCTTAAGAGTTATTCGACCATGAAAAGTGGAAATTTTTCAATTTGTTAGAAAAATTTCTATTTTTAAAGCCATTTATCTCAAAATCTGTTGATTTTTTTGAAAAAACATTACAAACAACTTTTGTTTAAATTAATCTTTAGAACTTATCTACCATGGTTACATTTCTTAATTTTAAAATCTCGAAGAGATAGAACACCCGGACATATTGAATATCAAAAAAAGGCTACCACACCATAATCGATTTTAATCTAACACCTCTCAAAAGTTCACATTTTTCGCGAGCTTTCGAATGGCTTGGGTTAGCTTATTGGCCAAGACCGCTGTTGTAAGTTATGCCTCATAAACCTCATAAAATCACTAATTTTCACGTATTTTAGGACATAACTTACACCAAAGGTGTAATATAAATATATAATATATATGGCGTATTCCACGTGAAGTGGTCCGATCAAAATTTTAAAATGCACCAAATTTTGAGTACAGTTTGCCAATTTTTTTGCAGAATACAGAAAAAAATTTTTAGGTACTGGAATTTATTAGCTCAAAAGTTATTATAACCTCAAAAAGTGAACTTTATCCAGTTTTTTTCAACACCAGCTGGGTTTATCGCTATTTAACTCAAAATCTATCAACTTTTACTATACAAACATTCATTGCTAATTATGTGTAGAATTTATCCTTCTGCGTTAGAATTTCTAATCTTAAGGTCAATGTTACATAAACTACATGTCAATATTCAACTTAAAAAAGTGTAAGTTCGCCGCAATTGATTTTTTTATCCAAAAGTCTAAAAGAAAGCTTGGAGCAATACCTTTCAAATAGTCTGTAGCTTTTTATGGCCTTCAATTCTGTAAAAAGTTATGATAATTTAAAGAAAAACAAAAAATTCACAAAAATTAACATGGTATTTCCCATTTAAATTTTTAAAAAAATTTGGTGTTTGTGTGTTCAAAAAATGTGATCTTTTGAGCGGTGTTAGATCAAAATCGATTGTGGCGTGGTCGCCTTTTTTTGATATTCAATATTTCCGGGCGTTCTATCTCTTCGAGATTTTAAAATTAGGAATTGTAACCCAAGTAGATAAGTTCTAAAGATTATTTTGAACATAAGTTGTTTATAATGTATTTTTAAAAAAAGCAATAGATTTTGAGATAAATAGCTTTGAAAATAATAATTTCTCTAAAAAATTGAAAAATGTCCATTTTTCATGGTGGAATAACTCTTAGGCAAATTATTTTTAACACCTCAAATTTTTTTTCTATCTTCTGGAAGATATTTCCAATCTGTTCACAAAATTTGGAGTGATTTCAAATTTTCATCGTACCACTGATGTGAAATAGCCCATATATATGGTAATGAACAATTAACTTACCAAAAATAGTAAAGTGCATATACTTAATTGTAGTATTTAGTAAAAACCTATTAAAATTTTAGATTATTTGAAACGGATTTAATAGAACTTTACCTCCTAAAATTAATTTATTTAAGTCATCGCCAAGAGTTCTATATGTCATTAATATTTTGTACTTTAAGAGTAATAAAACTTTCTTCTTAATTAAATTAATTTTTGTATTAGCTTTAAAGAATTATTTATAACATTTTAGCGGTATATAAATAAAAACCTGTTTCTTCCACTTCTCCCGTAATTCGTAATTTGCACCCTCTTTCATTTGCGTTTTAATCCATAATTATATTATATATATTAATCCATAATTAATTATAAAACGATCGCATCGCAGAATATCTGTTTACAACTACAATAAAATGGAAAAAACAGAAAATATCAGCAATTTAATTCTATTTGCAACTGAAGTAATTAATATGAACTTTCTTGAAGAGGCATATAAATTTTCAGTTGCAGAGGATGCGGTGAGTTTGAGTGATAAACATAAAGCTATACCGGATAAAACATTGAAAAAAGACAAAAAACATCTATTTGATAAGGTCTGTGAAACAAAAATTAATCGAGTAGCTCCTGGTTTTAAATACATAAGTTTTGTAAAAGAAACACCAGAATGTAACAAAGTTAAAGATGAAGTTGTAAAAGAAAAATATGATCCTATAGAATCAGTATATACTAAAATAGACAAAATGGCTGAAGATAATGCCACAAATATGAAGGTCACTAATCCACCAGGGAAGAAATTACAGCAAGTTAACTCTTACCGCATGTCCTATGGAGATCTAAACTACATTGGATCGAATAAAGCAATTTTTTATTTTGATAGGGGAATAAGAGGAAAACAAATTTTTACAAATTCTGTTTACCCACTGAAACAGCAGCCTAAATACAAAGATCTAGTAGTTATAGATGATATAGTATTTACATCAGCATGTAAATGTGTTCTTCAAAACAACATCAGGAAATGTTCCCACATTACAGAGTCACTTGTGCGGTTGGACTCACTTGCCCTGCAAGACTAAACAACATCGAGAAAATTATTTTTGCAAGAAACAGAAATGCGACAACAGAAACGTTCACAACTGCTAGAGCCATGTTAACAAGATTTTGGTGAAAAATAAGAAAAAAATGTTTAAACAAGTAATAATATTAAACAATAATATGAGCATTTAAATTTAAATTTAAAGTGTTTAAAAAAAATGTAAAAGAGTGATGCACTAAACAGTATACTAGTTATATTGATTAAGTTGCAAAACTCTTATTTAAATATAGTATTAGGTTAATTTAGTATTAGGATATAGTGTTAAGTTCTCCGGCTCCTATGTACAGGTGCAGTGTGCACCTCTATAGGATACATATTTTATTGTAAAATATTGTAATGTCTGGAGTTAAATAAATAAATAAATAAAAAAAATATCCAATTTATTTCTCCCTTTAGTTACAGAGCCCATATATTTATTTTAATTATTATAAACAATGGCATTCCTTAAATAACCTTTTGTTTCTAATAAATACATACTTGTTTATATAAAATATTGTTTTATATAAATATACGTAATCTACTTACTTATATATCTATACAATTTTTAAATTTTGATTTGAATAATATTTAAATTAAATACTACTAAAATATTAATTTTCGAAAAATTTTTAAATGTAATTCGTATTTTATATTGCCTCTGTTAAAATTTGAATTTTCTTTTGCCATTACTGTTTATAATAGAATTATCTTAAAAATGCAATAATTAATGTATTAATTTTTAATTTATTGTATATTTCACATATAGATATTTGAAAAAGTGTATGTTATACTTGATTAATATTTATTTTATCTTCGTAAAATTGTGCATATTTTTAAAAATATTACATTAAACTTTAGGTCCGTTTTTATTTTATGAGTTTTATCAGGAATAAGTAAACTAATACACATTCTTTCAAGTTATATTCACAACTTTTTTTTGCGCACGGAAAAAATACATATATTATTTATTCTTGAAAAAACAAATAACACGTACACACACACACGCACACGCACACGCACACGCACACACACACACACACACACACACACTCACACACACACACACACTCACACACACACACACACTCGCACACGCACACACACTCGCACACGCACACGCACACGCTCACGCACACGCACACGCACACGCACACGCACACGCACACGCACACGCACACGCACACGCACACTCACACACACACACACACACACACACACTTATATATATATGACATATATATATAAAACATATATATATATATATATAACATATATATATATATATATAACATATACAGGGTGTCCCAAAAGTATGGACACACCTGAATATCTCGGAAAATAAGGGTGCTAGGAAAAAAACTTTCAATATAAAAGCTTTAGGAAATCAAACGATGCATCTGATGGTGACCTTCAATTTGACCTTAAGCTTGACCTTCAAGGTTATTTGAAGGTCAAAGAGATTTTTTTAAATGGGGACCCCTATTTTTGACACCGGATTCAGAAAGAGCGAAAAATTTTACGTCCAAAGCGATGGTTTTCAATTTGTTAGAATGACCTTCAAAAGGTAAAATGAAGGTTAAATATTGAAAAATCGTAAACAAGCTATTTTCTTTGAACTTTTTCGGATTTGTGGGCGAATAAATGTCAGAGTAGATTTTGGGATTAACAACCTTGAGTATCTCGACCTTGGAGTTAATTTTCAAGGTCATTCAAAGGTCAAAGTAAATTTTTTATGGACAGCCTTATTTCTGACACCGGATTCAAAGAGAGCGGAAAACGTAATGCCAGAAATGAGTCGCCTTGCCTCTCACGATGGGATGCTTGCTTAACGTGATTCTCCTTTGTCTCTCACGATGGAATGCTTAAGTAAAAAAGTAAAACTAAAAAATTTGCAAAATTGGAAAATTTGCAAAAATAAAAAATTTGCAAAATTGGAAAATTTGCAAAAATAAAAAATTTACAAAATTGGAAAATTTGCAAAAATAAAAAATTTGCAAAATTCAAAAATTTGCAAAAATGAAAAATTTGCAAAATTGAAAAATTTGCAAAAATGAAAAATATGCAACAATGCAAGACAGGCTGGTGTCCTGCCGGTGAAGGCAAGACAGTCTGATCCAACCGGGTAAAATAAGCCCTGGATTTGGGTTTAGCAAGTCAAAAACACAAAAACCACGTACACTCATAAAAAACTGTTTTACTCCGAATCTTACCATTTTAATATGGATTTTATTCACCTTTTTCACGGTTTTTTATAACTTTAAAAAATTTTTGGGGATGCCTGAGTAAAAGCTACGTTGGATTCGGATTCAGCACGTCAAATACATAAGAATACATAGGTCTCGTTCCCAGAATAGACCACTTTTTTTAATGCTAGTGTCATTATTATAATAAGAGTATAACTAATAAGATTTCGTCAGTTTTAAGGAATAGATAAACACGACTAATTCTAGCAAATTTATAAAAAAATAGCAAGATTGCAAATTTGAGAAAATGTTTAAATATGCAATAATGTGCAGATATTCAAACATTTAAGAGTTACACCGGGGGTACCCAGTTAAAATTCTGAGCCCATATTCGTGTACAACAACCCCGAAAACCTCGTGGGTAGTGTTTTCAGTGACTCTGAAAATTTCAACGAACAAGTTTGAATTTGGTCTATTAAAGCATTCATTCTGTTTTCAATTATTAGTTTTGTTTTACAATTCTCAACTTATTCTTCATTTCTTTTATTCATTTGAATATGAATCGTCTTTCAGAACGTAAACGAATAACCATTCTCATGATGAGAGGATGGGGTAACATGGTCAGGTCATATCGTCGAGTTGCGGCTTTATTTAATGCAGAATACCGTTTACCGTTGCAACCAGGAATTTCACAAAAAACAGTTGGAAAAACTATTTCTCGTTTTGAGCAAACTGGTAGTGTCAAAGATTGCCCCAAAAGTGGGAAAAAGTTTGAATGATCATAACTTTGTGCTGGAAGTAAATACAAGAAAAGAGTTTATCACAAACTTTTAGGTAGTTATGTCTATTTTTCAGAATTTTCGGAATTTTTTAATTTTATTAACTTCCGGAAAAGTTACAGGTGATTGAATACATTTTAAATTTTCGAAAAAATGAATTTTTTTGATCCAGAATAAAAAATTTAACAAATTAAGATAAAATATTAGATCACGTAGAAAGATAGTTTTTTGAACAATTTTTCAAATGCCGTCAAGAATTTCCCAACCGGTGTAGCGGTTTTTGAGATACAAGCATTGAAAGTTGGACTGGAAAAAAGAAAAAATGTGACGAACTTTTGGAGGGTACTGCATATAAGAAAAAATTGTTAAATTTTGAGTTATAAATTGATAAAAAAGGCCAAAAAGTCATTTTTTAAAAAAAAATCAATTTTTTGATTGGATACAGCTCTGGTACTAATTGAAATTCAGGTCTAAAAATGTAGCTACACTCTATTCAAGTAGTTTTTCTAATGATTCCATTCATTAAAACAAAATTCTATTTTTTAACTGGGTCACTTCACATGAAATCTTCCATATATATACCCCTACAGGTCGATAATTAGACTTCCGATGCACCATTTGGGCCATATGTCGACATATTTATGTATTCAGATCACCATTTGAACTCCAGAGGGGTCATTTTGGTCCATGAATCTACATAGTTTTTTCTAGAAAATTGGATGTAAGATGTTTTTACAAATTCTTTGAAAATTATCGTACGACGAGAAAAATTTGTAGCAACTTGTGATTTTTCTTAGAAATTTTATAATAAATTATTAATATATTGAGAATGTACCATATAAGATGTTGATTATTTGAATAGGTTTTGGAAATTATACTGAAAACGCAGGAAATACAAAGCACGGGGTGGTTTTTAGAAATTGACGATTTTGTAGAGTTTCTTGAAAATTCATGATAAATTTCCAAAATTCAAGAGAATTTCATGATACTTTGTTTATCTTTATAAATTTATAATAATTATTAATTACCAAAATTCAGGTATATTCAATGTAAAACTTTGTTTTTGTAATCAATTTTATGTAATACATCATCCAATAGTTATATATCAAGAAACACCTTCTACAAAGGTGTAAAACTTTGCAATTCTTTTTTGTTTTATTATTTTAACGTCACTTTTTTTATGCTCCCAAACCGGTGCTAATCTGTCTTGGTAAAGAAAGCACTTGGTGAAAATACATTCGCCAGTGGTGCTTGTATCAATCTGCCGGGGATCGAACCTTGGACCTCCAGATTACGAGCCCGACGCCCTACCGACCGAGCTATCGCAGGCCTCCACTTTTGTAATTGTTACCTTACTTTAAAAGGAGTTAACTCACTTTCAGAAGGAATTTAACCAACGGTGGTGCAAGTATTATTTTATTTAAAAATAATAAATTACTCTGTTTTATTAAATATAGAGATAATAATTTTGAACAAATTTATATTATTATAAACATTATGGTTTATTTCTTGCTGTAAGATATAACAGGGTTAAAAATTATAAATTAAATTTTGTATATTATACTTTTCTGAAAAAATACGTTATTTTTTAACTGAAATGCTTGCCGACTTGATTTTAATTTATATATTTTCCAGGATAACTTTTTTTTAAGTAAGGTAACAATCGTAAAAGTGTGATATCGGAATTATACCATAATTGCAAAGTTTTGCACTTTCGTAGAAGGTGTTTTTAGACATGTAAATGTTGGATTATATTGGGGTATTGCTCGAATTCCGGGATTCAGTTGGAAAGGAATTTGAAATTATTATAACATTACTTTAAATTTTAAAGACTAACAATTTTCTGAAGAAAAACAATATTCACAATACTTTTTAATTACTTTCATTTAAACAATTTTTGGATCTTTATCGTCTAGGAGGCGTTCAGTTAGTCTGGAATCAAACCAATAGTTTTATTATAATGCGATCTGTGAACTGTAAAATACTATCTTAAAACTGTTTCCCAAGTGGAGCTCGTGTGCTCACAATATGTCCGAAGAATGGGGATGTCCCTGTAATATAGAGAAGATTCACCGTACAAAGGTAAGGATACGGTAGATGGGACCACCACGTATGCTACGAGGTGATGGAGGACGGGATACTGTCACGTATGTTCACGAGGAAGTTAGTGACTACTGACAGAAATGTTACATGTTATAAATGTATAAAAGCTTTCGCAATAGAAAGTACTGAAATCAAATTGGAATCGACAATTACTTCTGTTAAAAATAAAACATTTTTTATTCCTAAAATGCTTTCGCAATAGAAAGTATTGAAATCAAATTAGAATCATCAAGTATTTAATAAATCTCACGTGTTTTCAGAAAGGCGTGTAAATTATTTTATAATTTTTATCCTACCATATATTACAACAATAAATAAACAATATTACTTATAACAATATTCATTTGTGCGAAATCAATTTCTCCAAATCTAATTAAAAAGAAATTTATCTTTTTTATTCTTTTGAAATAAAATAATACTTGCACCACCGTTAGTTATATTTCGGCAATTCATTCTGATTAACTAACCATGAACGATTTTAAAGTGTCGAATTTATTTATATCATATAAAATAATAAATAAGTTTTTTGGCACTTGATGTAATTGTACAGAAACAAATTTTAATATTGATTTTATTTGACGTTGGCAATAAAATAAAAACAGCTCAAAGAGATCATTTGTTTCTATTTATTACAAAATCATTTACTAATATTAATATTACCGTTTTAACGATGTACAGACCTCATGAGCAATATTAAAAATTATTTAACTTACCTTCTCTTATGGTCTTCAACTCTTAATATATTTATAATTTATTAATTTATTAATTTATTATATTTATTAAATTTTATCCTGGTGAAATCGTTCACCATATTCTTCTCTATAGTCTCCAAGGTTCACTGAAAAGTAATCCAGGTGCAAGTGCAGGAAATGCAATTTCAAGTTCATCAAGCAGCCTAACTGCTCGTAATTTTCTAACATTTTCTCAACAATGTTTTGGTAATCCTCACTTTTATGATTACCCAAAAAGTTTTGAGCAACTTTTTTGAAACCTAGCCATGCTTCTTTTTCATCGTTGGTCCTTTTTGTAATAAACGTATCATCGTTAAACATGGTGCGAATTTGAGGACCGTCAAAAATTTCTTCTTTTAGTTTGGCATTGCTTATTTCCGGAAACTTTTCTCCTAAGTATTCAAAACAGTCACCATCTTTGTCTAAAGCTTTAACAAATTCTTTCATGAAAATACATAAGAAATAATACCTCTACTCTTTGGGTCTTGCCACTTATTTTTTTGTGCCTGTGTTATTAAATATTATGTACTTGCCAATGTATAGCACACATATATTGGCTTCTTATAAAATAAAAGAAAATGTACGTAAACAATTAATTAATTGTAATAACTCATATTCACAATAAATTCGGCCAGACGATATAGCTGTGATAAAAGTATTCACTTGATACTAGCTCCCTCTTACAGCCACGTTATAACTTCTCCTATTATGTATTTACCTCTGTATACGCGTTCTTTCATTCGCTGTAAAAGAGTGTCTTTCTTTCTCTCTTATATATTCGCCCATCGCTCTGTCTCAACTTCTTTCCAAGTATAAATATAGATATATACGGGTAATGTAATATAAAGGGAAGAAGCAAAAATCGAGTATAGCAAATCGACATCCAATTTCTTTATTGCGGCTTTTCTAATTATGCGTGAATTAATTCGCACAAAACTAGATGTAAACCAAAAATAAATAAATAGGGAAAGCAATGTGTTACAAATTTCAAAAAATAAATAGTATATAATAAACGGTACTGAAAGGAAAAATACGATGACCGAGTTAGCTGTATAATAAGGCTTATGCGCCCATACATGCGACGGGCGCTGTCGCACCCTTTGACTATAACACATTCATTTCACCTAACGTTAAAATAAAAACAATACTATACATGTTATAATTATACAATTATTAGATATTATGAACTTGTCATAGAATTAGACACACATATTGGCTTTATAGAAAATAAAAATGATTATTCAGTAACTTTAATTAGCATAGGAATCGATAAAGCATCCACTTAAATGTAATACTATGTTTTTCTTAATTTCTTTGATTCACTTGATGAATCCGATTTATATTTGTACTTAACACATAATATTATCGTACCGCGAAAATACGTCGTTGAAATGAAATAAAATTAAATATTTGAAATAACGTTGCATTGTACGGGTTAAATTTAATAGAAGTGTAAATATTGTGTTCACATCTTGAACTGTATTAGCCCGAAAAGTTAGTTTGCGACCGGCCGTGACCGAGCTGGAACATAATTGACACGAGTGTGATTGCATATACCGTGACATGGGTTAGTACCGATCCGGTTCGTCCGATCACCGGGAAGCCGTCTATCGCGGGTGATCCGTGACTGTCATGCACACATAGTAATTAAGTGCAGTGCAGTGCGAAGGACTAGGTGCCCCGGGTCGATTCACTCCCTGAGGCAGGCGAATCACCACGTAAGGATACGTCGGGGCGACGACTACCGCAAGAACGCATGGAGCACACACCGGTGTTACCGAAACCCACGTGCTTTGCGTGGGACTAGCGCGGAGGACACGCTTTCCGTTGGCCGCGCAAGCATTACACGACCGGGGATTATTGTCGAGAAGCCCGTGTTATTAACTATTAATAACGATTATATTATATATTATATAAAATCTGAGATCAGCCGTCGGGAAGCAAAGTAAAATATCACGGAGTGATCTGATATCCATATTTATTTACAAACATTTCACAATATTATAAGATGCGAATGACGTTTTACAATCCGCGACTAATATATACATCACGAATTCCTGTTTTCTAATTTACGGTACCTCTCATATTTTCCGGTGTTAATCGATCGCTCCATCCGCTGAGATCGCACAGCGCACGGTCGACTCCTTCCGATCTCCCGCGACCACCCGGCTCCACTCAACTCGTAGACGAGCTCTCCGTCGCCCGGACTACTGGCCTTGTGATTACAACTTTAATAGTACTTCTGAGTAAATACTCGCGACGACGGAGCAGGCACCTTCATCGCCCGGAAATTGCGGGCTGGCCCCTCAGAGAGCAGTTGGCGTGCTAGCGGATCCCCGCGGAAAGAGAGCGATTTCTTCTGGCTCGCGTATTTATGAGCGTGATTCGCTTAGCACACCTTTCGTTCGGTCCGCGAATTACGTACCTTACTTATATCTACTATCGATATGATCATATCTAGTCGGATGTTACATCTTGAAATTCGCCGAATCTACCTTCTCAGCTCTGACGGTCACAAAGTGATCAAATTGGAAGTAATTTTTACTGATATTATGATTAGATGTCGATAAACTCCCGTAAAAGTGGACATTGGCAAAAGATAACTTGGCTTTCTTCACATTTTATATTATAAAAGACATACCAAAGTTAGGATAAGATCCGTTTCCCGGAGGTCAAGTACTTCCCTTGTGAGTGAGTCGTATGAGAATTTGAGTGATTGTTAGTCACGTTAGCATTACGCGACCGGGGAATACTCCGTAATTTTTGTCGGGATCCCCGTGTTATTAACTATTATTAAACAAATTTGCATTTAATTATTTTTAATAAATCGCGTAATTATTTATTACAAATTCAACCGTTTTTCCTTTTGTTCCCGTAATTCTCATTACGCATGCGGTACGTAGAAAATCATCCTATGTCCGCTACCGTGTCTCCCGAGATTGACTCCTCGACCTCGCAGCGACGAAAGTAACGTGTTCTTCGGAACCGTTTTCCCTGTTAAATTAATGAATAAATTGTAGGGGGTATCAAAACGAGATATCATCTTACAATACAAATGTGCGACACGCAATAATTACACGCGCTAATTATTTTTAATAATCGTCCAATTAATAAGTATAATTAATCAGTAGGTTTAAGACCCGTAGTATAGTAAGATAGCTTCGCGACAAACACGCGTCGTAAATCGCGAGTTTAACGGCCGCGATATAAATAGCCAAGGGTCATTGATCGCTCCCCCACTCTGCGTCTACTAGCCAGTTCATTGACCTCGTTGGGAGTAGGGCCACCGCGTTCTGCGCATGCGCGCTCTGGCAGATCGGGTAAATAAGGCGCGCCGAGAACCACTGTAAGCAGTGCGGGAAAGCTGGTCGTGAGCACACGGCCAGACCAACTCTTAAACTTAATGCAGACACCTGTGCATGCGATCGTGAGCACACGTTCGTAGGTACAACCCCGTAACCACTACCCGACCCTATCCTCGTGAGCACGCGCGGATTATCCCAACCGTATACTCGTGAGCACACGTGGATTATCCCGTCCGTATCCTCGTGAGCATACGTGGATTATCCCAACCGTATTCTCGTGAGCACACGTGGATTATCCCGACCGTATCTTCGTGAGCACACGTGGATTATTCCGACCGTATCCGCGTGAGCACACGTGGATCATCCTTACCGTACCATCGCCGTATAAGTTAACCGTTAGTTGCGTCCACCTAGGGACCTAGAAATAAGATAGTACTGTAAAGTTCATAAGTCGCGCAAATACTAAACATTATTTTACCTGTTTGATTTCAAACTAACTAATTTACGTCCCGAGTCAGAACCGAATACAGGCACTATATTTATTGTGACCTTTTTTGTTTGTATATATATAATTATTATTAATTATTATTAGTATCGTATTATGATATACGTAATTATTCACTTAATTCATATTGTTTTAAAAAAAGTTATTAACAAGTTATTAACAAAATTTGAACAATTTTTCAGTAAATAATTCTATAAGATATTGCAAAGATAACTACAAAGATGAGCAATGTGACATCTTCACTTCAATAATACTTTTTTTTATATTGTTCAAGTCAATTTGACGAACAACCCTTTTAGAATATTTATCTCTTGGAATTTTATCGATTTTCCCGAGTCAAAGGTAAGAGGAGAAAAAAATTAACACATTTTTTCTCTTATTGTGACGTTTCGGTGATCAATGCCACCCTCTTCAGACTGCACATATTTTATTAGCATTAATAGATACATCTCGGATTATATAAAAATGAAAAAAAGGGAAAAATAGAATTATAAAAAATACCTTTCATTATAAATATACAAATAATTCGTCGTACGTCAAATTGAACTTATTTTCTTTTTCCTTATTATTGACAAGGAAACGTGATAATCAGATGTTTATGCGACGAATATTATCTGTTATATAGGTAACATGTGCAAATCCCGCATGCTTATATACAGCGGTATACCAAAAGACAATGTTTTCAATTTTTTTCTATTATGATGCACAAACTTTGTATACACACAAAACGGCTAAATCAAAGAGTTTTAATTTTAAATATAATGTGTGAATACTGCCGTTTTTAAAGGTTTTTTGTAGAACCTCAAGTTTTTGAGTTGTTGAAGAATAACTGTATTAATGAACCTGTAAATATCATTATAACTTAAATATGTTTGTATCAATACAGGGTGATCCAGAAACATAGGTAATATATATGTATATTCCGATTCAGGAAATTAATTCGAGTATAACCCCGACGGAATTTTTAATAAATATTAATTAGGCGAGGCGTAATTAATTTTTGAAATGGGCCAATCAGAGGCCGGATTAGATAAGAAAGGTGAGTGACGTTGCCGCACGAGACTAATGCAACAGGTCAACGAGCGAAGCGGCCGAGGCGCCTGAACATAGCTAATGCGTATAGTAGAAGCGAAAATCGCGAAAGCGAATGAATCGCAAAATATATTTTACGAGATTGATTGTATGAATAAAATGTACAATGAAGGAAATGATTTTTATTTAAGTTTGAATTAGACCGAAGACAACCGACACGGTGGCGGAGTGGCGGAAACGCACCTCGGCCGGTCATGAAAGTTAAGCAGCACCGAGCGCGGTTGGCACTTGGATGGGTGACCGTTCTCGGACTTAGCTTAAATGATCGGTTAGGTGTTTTTTCACATTCCACAACGTGAGCGGGAGATGTGAGGCATTCGGTTTCGGTGTTCAAGTCTACGCAATGTGACCTTGCCACCCAAACAGAATTGTTCTCGAATACACCGCCCTTCTCGGAGGAGGTTTTCCTAAATGGCATTTATCCCAACGGGTTTGGCCACAGGTTTTCCCTCTCTCCACGGGCATAACCCCGGGCGAATGCGAGAAGGTGGGGTAAAAAGGGGGTAAAAATTGGAAAAGGAATGAAATGGAATAATAAAGGTGTAGGGGATACGTAAAAACCTGTAAAAAGGTGTACGTGGAAACTACCAAAATTAAAAAAAAAAAATTAGACCGCAGACTAATAAATTCATTACTACTATTATCAATTTACTTACTAAATCTATGATACGCGTGCGTTATAAATATGAGATTATTACTGTTTTTAATCTCATCGTATTTACATTAATTTATTGAAACCTTTATGACGAATTTTAAGACAATAAAATTTTAATTGAATTAAGTTTTGTGAACAATATAGCCAATAAATACCTTTACCATGAAGATAAATCGCTACATATTGGAAATATATTAATTAATTTTGCAAGTATATTGGCAATAATATTGCTAGATAAATAATTCCTAGTCCGTGCAAAATGAAATTTAGCTCAAGCCTCAATTCTCCGCTTAAAAAACATAATGCCACCGCAAGCGCTCTCCGATGTTCGCGCACATCAAATTTTGTGTTCGCGGAGTAAGCCCGCAGCGGGCGCTCTCCGATATTCGCGCTTATCAAAATCTGTACTCACGGAGTAAGCCCGCCGCGGACGCTCTCCGACGTCCGCACTGCAAGAGCAAACGTTTCCTTTCGTAACTTTTTTCGAGCACGTTTGAGCAAGTTTCCCACGAAAAAAAAAAAAAAAAAAAAAAAATAATAGTATATTGTGTACTTAGGGCGTAAAGTGGGCTTTTTTAAGCCGAGTGTGGTTTTGCAGTACGAGGTGCAGGTGAGCTAGCACACGCCGAAGGCGTATTTGTGTATGGAAAGAATAGCGGCTGATGCTTGCTTGGTGACTAAGTGGGCACAAGAGCATGATCTGGACTTGAATTTTGGTAAGACGAAGGCAATTTTAATTGGCTCGGTACAACAGCTGAGATTTGTAAATAGGGAATCTTTGCCTCCTCTTATGGTTGATGGCCACGAAATTGAGCTAATTGACTCTGCTCGTGATCTTGGGGTGCATATTTGTAGCAATCTCCAATGGAATGCCCACATCTCCGGCGTGGCTTCAAGGGTTCATGGTGCTTTGCATAGGTTGAGAAATTGTGGAAATTTTTTGGCGATGCCCTTGCGGAAGAAATTGGTTGCCAGATTAGTTTTGCCATACTTTGATTATGGATGTCTAGTGTATTGTGATCTACCAGATTACTTAAGTGTCAAATTGCAGCGACTGTTCAATGTTTGTGTGCGCTATATTTATCGTTCAAGAAAGGATGCGAAGCTGGAGAGTTTTATTGTTAAGTTAAATTGGCTAACTGTGGCACAGCGACGTACATATTTTTTAGGTGTTTTGACTTATAAGATTTTGACCTCTGGGAAACCAGAATACCTTCACGAGTTGCTTCCTCCACCTCGTGATGATGTACACCGCTCTGGTCGAAATCAGCAATCCTGTTTTGAACGACCTATTGCCTCTACAAATGCATTCCGGAATTCTTTTACCTTCCAAGCTATGGATCTGTGGGATACTTTACCGGCTGAGTTGAAGATTGCTAGGAATGTGGGCATTTTTAAGTCTCGTCTGTGTTATTATTTATTGTCTAGCGCCAGAAATTAGAAATTAGTAATAAGATTTTAAGTTATTAGTAATTATATTAGTTATTGTATATATATATATATATATATATATATATATATATATAGAGAGAGAGAGAGAGAGAGTTGTAAAGAGTTGTAAATAGTTGTAAATAATTTAATTTATAATTTATAACAATTTCTGTTAACATTTTCAAGAGTAGTTCGTTGCGTCATGTCACTTTTATTTTGAATTATTGATCCCGTAATGATCTGTGATGAATTTTATTTAGTACTATATAATGTTATAGTATTGTTATAGTAACTGTTATTATTAAAATATCTCATGCACATGTATTGTATTATTTACCGACGCCGTCTGAATTGCTATGGATGATATTGTAAATTTTATTATGTACCTTGCCTTAAGGATAAATCTTTCATAGGCAATAATAAAGCTTTTTCAATCAATCTCTCTCTCTCTCTCTCTCTCTCTCTCTCTCTCTCTCTCTCTCGATGAGTACAAATTCGCTTGTTATTTTGCTCCGTCTTGTATCCTCACTGTCTTGTATCTATTTTTATAAATAGTGTTTAATTCTGCAGTCAGTTATCCCCAAGTTTTGCTGATGACACCCAGGTCTATCATTCCTTATTTCCCGCTGATTTTGCTCAAGGTATAAGTCAAATCTCCATCGATGCAAATGCTGGGCAATTTGCATTTTAAACGAAATAAGAAATTGGGCAATTTTAAACGGATTGCAGCTCAATCTTGATAAGACGAAGGTGATGGTCCTGGGTAGTCAAGCCTTTATTTTGCGTCTCGACTTAAACAGTGCCCCGAGGGTCTTAATTGACGGTGTACCTCTTGAATATCAGTCTGAAGTGAAATCATTAGGAGTATGGTTGACCCCTACCCTAGACTGGACTAAACAAACTATGTCCATCTCACAACGCGTCCATGGTGTTCTTCACTCACTGCGCTTCCTCAAAGGAGCCCTCTCACGTAAATCTAGAAACTGCTTAGTAGAAACCCTACTTTATTTTAGTTTATGACGATCTCGACAGCACTAAAAATCTTAAACTCCAGCGCTTTTTTAATGCCTGTACGAGATTCGTCTGGGGTAATATTCCGTGGCGGGCTCATCTAACGCCTTACCGTTTAAAGCTGGGTTGATTGTCGGTCAAACTCAGAAGGTCATACCTCATCGGTTCACTTGCATTCAAAATAATCATTAATAACTCCCCTTCTTACCTATCTCAACATTTCATCCTACGCAATGTATCCTTCACTGCACATTCCTCATCACGCTTGCCTCCAGCTTCTCTTTCATACCTCCCTCCTAGGTTTAAATCACTAAACAGATCATTCATCATCTCAGCCTCTCGCCTCATAAACCAACTACCCTTCATTGACTTCAATCATGTCTTATTATATTCTTTCAGGTCATCTCTCCTTAATTACCTATCTGGGCTCGACAATTCAACATGGGTGGCGCGGGTTTGTCGCGAAAATATAGTCTGCCCTCCCTTGCCTAATCTAGATTAGTGTACTTAATTTAAGCGTTTTATTATGTACTCGTCATCACTATATTTGTATCTTCACTTTATTTTACTTTTGTTATTTTTACCTATATTGTTTTTATTGCGCATCGTTTGTATAGTATTATTTTTTTGCTATTTTATTTTATATATTTCTGTAACTTTTGTTACTACTTTTGTTACTATCGTTTTTTGTTAAATTATTGTTATTATTATTACTTTTATCTATTTTGTTATTTATTTTATAAGTTTGACTCCCGCCTAACATTTTATTTTCTTATCTGCGTCTTTTAACGTTGTTATTTTATTTATACTGTTACATTTTTTATTTTGTACTTTTATTTACCGACTGCGTTTCGAATTATATTCATACAGTGTATTAGAGGATTCTTCCCCTAAATATACCGAATAAAGTTTCTATCTCTCTCTCTCTCTACTACTACTACTACTACTCCGTATAGGTTGGGCTTAAAATGGCTTTCAATCGAGTCCAGACGGTCCTTTCTCATCGGCTCCTTAGCCTATAACATTATTTCTCATAATTCACCTACCTACTTGGCAAATCATTTCATTAAGCTTAACACTCCTGATCAGAATCCCCGCTCTTCCTCTCGTCACCCAACTAAACCCCTTACATACCTTCCGCCACGCACTGAATCATTAAATAAGTCATTCGTCATAACCTCCACCCGCATCCTCAACCAGCTTCCTTTCATCACCTTTAATCCCTCTTCCATAGACAATTTCAAAGCCATCCTCTTTAATCATCTGTTTGGGCTCGACAAGAATGCCTGGTCTGCACGGATCATACCTGAGGGCATCACACCACGGCCTATCACGTATTTCGAGGAAGCTACGTAGTTATTGTGTTATGCGTAGGCTAGTTTTATTTATTTATTTATCTTTGCGAGCGATTCGTTATTGTTTTTGTTAAATATTAGGTTATAAAAGTATATAACAGAACAAGTTAATAAAAAGACAATCTGTTCTTTAGTGAAACGTTTAATTAACGTCGGTCAATTTCTAGCAATCACGTGGTATGTACAAAACTGGATAACAGTGAACGTCGTAAAGACGGTTGCGCGTAAGGCAGTGTTCACGGTACGACGGACGGACAGCGAGAGAGCGAGAGAGCTCGCGTAGGGCTCATCGATGCCTCACTAGCGCCAAAATATTATAGCTCTATGATACATTACATCTAGACTATATTAAAGTCAGCTAGTGAAATATGAAATTATTCAACACTCCCACTTTTCGCGAATATCATTATACTATTTACAAACGCAAATATATATACATATACAAACTTTTGAATTCGGATCAGGATATTAAAGACCACTACGTAGATTTAGCAGTTTACAAAAATTTTCAAACAGCATTTTAGATAACGGTTTTGTTAAAATGTCGGCAAGTTGTTTTTCCGTTGCCATGTACACAGGTTCTATAACATTAAATTCGTACTTTTCTCTAATAAAATGATACAGGATGTCCATGTGTTTCGTATGTTTGTGAAATTCCGGATTTTTAATGAGCCTTAATGCACTTTGATTGTCAACCATTAATAGTGTCGGATCTGCACATGGAAAACCTATATCATCCAATAGTCTCCGGAGCCATACAACCTCACGTGTCGCAAGACTAGCGGCTATGTACTCGGCCTCAGTGGTATTTAACGCAACAACTTTTTGCCTTTGGGATATCCACGTCACTGGCGCTCCAGCCAACCTGCTTAAGACACCCGAGGTTGATCTACGTGT
Organism: Theocolax elegans; assembly: GCA_026168455.1. NCBI lineage: Eukaryota > Metazoa > Arthropoda > Insecta > Hymenoptera > Cerocephalidae > Theocolax > Theocolax elegans. The sequence continues at coordinate 29,359 of CM047430.1, forward strand.
AGCGAGATCGCCCGCATAGTTCGCATCACTAAAACTCTCAAAACGCAAGGGATTCCCACTGCTTCGATAGACTATACCTTGGTTCGCTGTGCCCCTTAGATATCGTAAAATACGTTTACAAGCCATGAAGTGAATATTTTTGGGTTTGTTTAAAAATTGACTCAATTTGTTTACAGAAAAAGCTAAAAAAAAAAACAAAGCGCGTCACATTTACTAAAAACATTAATGAACCGATCATTTCACGAAATCTCGGATTTTCTTCCTGATCGGACTCAATCTCTCCCGCATACAAATCTAGTGATGAATCCATGGGTGTGCAAACTGGTCTCGATTCATCCATACCGAATTTACTTAATATTCGATCGATATAAAGACTTTGATGAATATACATTTTTTTATTTTTCCTATCTCGATCAATCTGCAACCCCTACAAACACACCTGGGTCAGTAATCGTAATCTCAAATTTAGTTTTTAAGGTTTCTAATATACAATTAATCGCTTTGACAGATTTAGACATAATAAGACCATCGTCGACAAACAGGGTTAACAATACTTTGTAGTCATTCACTGTACCAACATAGACAGACGCATCCGCAGAACATACCTCAAAACCAAAAGGTGACAAAAATGAAACGAAAGTCCTATTACAACATTGCAAAGCTTGCCGCAACCCGCAAAAAGATTTGTTTAGTTTGCAAACTACATTATTTTGGTCCGGAGAAACAAGTAGACCTTCCGGCAGCTTCATGAACACGTCCTTATTTAGCTCTCCATAGAGGAACGCAGTTTTGACGTCAAACTGCATCATCTCAAGGTCCTCCTCCGTAGTGCAGGAGCACGCGCAATGTATCGTATCGCATAACAGGCGAAAATGTTTCGTCATAGTCTATACCGTACTTTTGACGATAACCACGAGCACATAACCTAGCTTTATAGCGGTTTACCTGGCCGGATTTTGTGGGTTGCACCTTGAACACCCACCGAGAGTCGATTATGTTTCTGTCCGTTGGTCTAGATACAAGCGTCCACGTACCATTTTCTTGATGCGCCTGCAATTCGACACTTATAGCCGTTTTCCATTTTTCAGACTCGGAACACGAAACAGCATCGATTGGCCCGTACAACTCGACAAGATTCGCCTGGTATCTCTGTGGTGCAGATATAGATGCACGATCACGCAACTGTCGCGGCTTCCCGTGTTCTACAGCATTCGCGCACGGTCGTTCTGTTGTGTTAGAAAAACGTATTGTTAAAGACTTGTCTTTGTTGTCTATTGGCTCTGTCAATTCATGTTCATTAAACAATACATCACGAGATATAAGAATTGTCTTTTCAATAGGGTCGTATAATCGGTAATTCGAAGACTCATTTTGGTAACCTACCATTATTGCCTTTTTTGCTTTATTGTCTAATTTATTTCGGAATATAGACGGGACGTGTGCATACGTAACAGCTCTAATGGTTTTGAGATGCGAAACATCAGGTTTCCTACCGGTCCACATCTCGAATGGTGTCATCTCATTGCTTCTGCAGTTTAATGTACGATTAAGAAGGTAAACAGCTGTGTTTGTCACCACACCCCACAGATGCTGCGGCAGATTCTTCGAATTTAACATCGCTCCTACGCTTTCAATTATTGTCTTGTTTTCTCTCTCGACTTGCCCGTTCTGTTGAGAAGTATACGGGGCAGTCGTCTCGTGCGCAATTCCATTTTTCGACAGGTACTCCTTCATTTTGCTGTTAACGAACTCGAGACCATTGTCTGTACGCAGGACTTTCATTGTACGATTAAAACGATTAGCAATCAACCTCTAGAACTCTGTGAAAACATCAAAACAGTCAGATTTTTTTTTAAAAGATATGTCACCCTATATCCAGACGCGCAATCATTTAAAATTAGAAAATATCGAGTGTTGACCAGTGACGCAACAGGCATCGAACCGTACAAAACAGCAGAAAAGAAATCGCCTACCTTGACATTAGTCTTCGTGTCACCATTTTTATTAAATGGTAACCTGTACGTATTTTGCCAACCTACATGCTTCGCAAAAGAAATCGCTTGAACCCTTCAGCTTCGCCCCTTCCACCAGGTTCTTTTTAAAAATCGTAGACAGCGTCGTCTGGTTCACATAACCCAAGCGTTCGTGCCAGGTAAGGGCATCGCAGGTTGCAACGTTGCTCTCGTACTGGTTCCCTTGGACTCTGATGTGCATCTTGTAGGTATTGTTGGACTCCTTAATTCCACGCGCCACGATAACTCCTTGGAATAAAATTCTAACCTCATCTTCAGAAAAATTTAACTCGTGACCTTTAGAGGTACACGCTCCGATAGAAAATAAGTTTTTGGTTAGTTCAGGTACGTATAAAACATCAGTCATTTGACCGGAAATCCATCGATTGTCAATCAATCTTTCAATGATTAAAGTACCACGGCCTTTTATTTCACAGCGTCGGCCGTCACCAAGAGAAATAAACTCATTCGAACACGTGAAACATTAGTCCAACCATTCACGATGCGACGTCATGCGACACGAGGCGCCGCTGTCGGAGAGCCATGCTTCCGAAGCTGGAATCGTACGTTGAGAAGAAAATGCCTTATCGACACACAGGGCACTCGTCTCTCCATCTCGATCGAGTCTATCGTCTGTCGTCGCAATGAAAGCTACCGCAGACGTATCTATTGTTGGCTTTGATTGTTGATTTCGATTTTGTTTATTCCTTCGACCTTGCTTTCTTCGACGGCAATTACGAATAATGTGTCCGGGCTGTTTACACCCGTGGCAGATAATCGTGCTTCTCCGATGTTTATTATGATAACGGTCTGCGTCGTCCCCTCGGGCCTTTTCGAAATTTCTCGTAGCAACCAAAGTTGTAACCTCGTCGTCCTTTTCAACAAAACGTTTCTCTTTCTTCAACAAGAATTCCATCAACAAGATTCGCTTGATTCCATCTTTTATTAGTAGCACTATCCCGTCGAGTCCATTTGCTACCATCACCGCCATAATTCGATATTTCCACATTTGAAAATTCGTCCCGTCGAATTTTGTCATTTGATGTGCTCCAATGTCAGCCATGTTGAAAACTTTACTTTTTTTTTTACTTTCAGTCCGTTAATTACGTACGCGCACTTAATATATCTGCAACACTGTTTTATATAAAAGTATATATATTTACAATACCACTTCGCGCTTATAAACGGCCTGGGCCCATAACCTGTTAAATATTAGGTTATAAAAGTATATAACAGAACAAGTTAATAAAAAGACAATCTGTTCTTTAATGAAACGTTTAATTAACGTCGGTCTATTTCTAGGATTTCTATCAATCACTTGGTATGTACAAAACTGGATAACCGTGATCGTCGTAAAGACGGTTGCGCGTAAGGCAGTGTTCACGGTACGACGGACGGGCAGCGAGAGAGCGAGAGAGCTCGCGTAGGGCTCATCGATGCCTCACTAGCGCCAAAGCATTATAGCTCTATGATACATTACATCTAGACTATATTAAAGTCAGCTAGTGAAATACGAAATTATTCAACAGTTTTATTTCTTAAATTGTTTATTATCTAGTATTAAGATTATTAAAAACCTGTTATTTTTATTTTTATTTTTATGTTTATTTTCATTTGTAATTTTATTGTATCGCGTTATTTGAAATTCTACGCCGAATCTATTTTGTTATTTAGTTTTAAAATTTTAATTACATTGTAATGCCATGTATCTATCTGTTTGTGTCTATGGGGTTTCTACCCCAAAAGGCCAAATAAAAATCAAATCCAATTAAATCTCTCTCTCGACGGACGAACGGACGGACACAAACACAACTTTAATATAATGAATGATATTATGTTGTTATGATAACCTAAATAGTGAACATAATAATAAACTTAGAAATTTTATACAAAACAAATTAACAAATACTATGAACACTGACTATTGGATTACGAATTTAACTAATATCAAGTTACCTAAGAACTTTACTGATATAATTTAATTTGGACCAATATTTAGTTTAGCATTTTCTCAAAATAATAAAATACCGATAAATTACATAAAATCTTTGGAAAATTTGGTTTATTTAAATGAAATCCGCAATGATCTTGCTGATTCTCTGAGACAAAATTAAGTTGAAAATTTAAATACACATATGAAAGAAAAAACGGAACATGTACCTATAAAAAACAAAATTCTATTTCATAAATACAAAGAAACCACAAAATTCATTAAAAAACACAAAGATATTATTATAACATATGCTAATAAAGGAAATACTACAGTTGTTACGAATAAATCAGTATACACTGAAAAAATGGAGTTACTATTATCTGATGATAGTTCTTACAAACTTATTAAAATTCCACTTAAATCGGTACAAAATTGCACGTATAATTTACTTAAAAAAATGGATTAATAAGGGTTTTTTGGACAGGAAATATAAACCTACACAATTAACACAAACTAATACGTTATTAGCAAAATGTTACGGGCTACCAAAAATCCATAAAGAAACCCTGGTGGAAGTATAAATTGTACATTATAGTACATATATGTACTTTTTCTATGCAATACCGTACATATCCGTAATTTTTTAACAGTTTTATTTCTTAAATTGTTTATTATCTAGTATTAAGATTATTAAAAACCTGTTATTTTTATTTTTATTTTTATGTTTATTTTCATTTGTAATTTTATTGTATCGCGTTATTTGAAATTCTACGCCGAATCTATTTTGTTATTTAGTTTTAAATTTTAATTACATTGTAATGCCATGTATCTATCTGTTTGTGTCTATGGGGTTTCTACCCCAAAAGGCCAAATAAAAATCAAATCCAATTAAATCTCTCTCTCGACGGACGAACGGACGGACACAAACACAACTTTAATATAATGAATGATATTATGTTGTTATGATAACCTAAATAGTGAACATAATAATAAACTTAGAAATTTTATACAAAACAAATTAACAAATACTATGAACACTGACTATTGGATTACGAATTTAACTAATATCAAGTTACCTAAGAACTTTACTGATATAATTTAATTTGGACCAATATTTAGTTTAGCATTTTCTCAAATAATAAAATACCGATAAATTACATAAAATCTTTGGAAAATTTGGTTTATTTAAATGAAATCCGCAATGATCTTGCTGATTCTCTGAGACAAAATTAAGTTGAAAATTTAAATACACATATGAAAGAAAAAACGGAACATGTACCTATAAAAAACAAAATTCTATTTCATAAATACAAAGAAACCACAAAATTCATTAAAAAACACAAAGATATTATTATAACATATGCTAATAAAGGAAATACTACAGTTGTTACGAATAAATCAGTATACACTGAAAAAATGGAGTTACTATTATCTGATGATAGTTCTTACAAACTTATTAAAATTCCACTTAAATCGGTACAAAATTGCACGTATAATTTACTTAAAAAAATGGATTAATAAGGGTTTTTTGGACAGGAAATATAAACCTACACAATTAACACAAACTAATACGTTATTAGCAAAATGTTACGGGCTACCAAAAATCCATAAAGAAACCCTGGTGGAAGTATAAATTGTACATTATAGTACATATATGTACTTTTTCTATGCAATACCGTACATATCCGTAATTTTTTATACATTTCTGTACATTTCTGTACGTTTCTGTACATTTCTGTACATTTCTGTACATTTCTGTACATTATTGGTGCTTATTAGACTTTCGTACAGAATTGTACAAAAATGTACAATAATGTACGGAGATATACGAAAATATATGGAAATGTAGAGAAATGTGCAGAAATATACGGAAATGTTATAAAGATACATAGAAAAGTACAATAGTAAAAAGATTCAATGGTATTGAATAAAGTTATGCTTCAAGTGTAAATATGTTAATTTATTTGATATAAATTAATTATTAATTTGAATAAATATATACATTATATTTTATTTTTTTTTTTATTTATTTTTTTTTTTATTTTTTATTTTTTATTTATTTTTTTTTTCGTGGGAAACTGGAGAAATCTTACATAAGACGACGACAAGGGTCCGCACTCGTCGCCAGTGCCGGATTCTTACCGGCTAAAACTCCAAACCCAACGCTTTCACCTGCCCAGCCCGGAACTGTTTTTCACATTACTTCAAGCTGGGAGGCGTGTCTTGTGACATGCGTCGATTCGGTCGGTCCTGTTTCTTCTATCCTCCCTCGATGAGACTGCCACTTATCGTGAAGCGGCCTTTCTGGCGGTATCGAGCGCGCGCCTAAAGGTGGCACAGGCTCCGGACCCCGCCACGTGAGACACTCCCTCAGCATCCTTTGATGGACAAAGAAAGCATTTGGGAGCGCTCTTGCAATTCTTAAGGTTGTGTCCAGGCTCGCCGCACTTGTAGCACGACGAGGACCTGTCCACTCCCTCACACTTCCTTTTCGTGTGGCCGAAGTCTAGGCACCGATAGCACCTCTCGACCAAGACTCGATCCCGAATGCGACAGCTTACGAAGCCAACGCAGAGATGCCGCATCGACTTCAGCTTGTCAGCGCTCTCGTGATCCAGCTTCACGATGGCTGTCTTCTGTTGACTGCGGTTTAGGCCCAAAAGCGTCACCTCTCGGCCCTCAGGCGAAGAAGTAAGCACTTTATTTAGGGCTGCCACCACTTCGTCCCTCGTTGTGAGAGCGTCCAGGTCTCTGATCTCAAGGCTAACCCTTCGATCTCGGACTCGAACTTCTCCCATTCCTTGGGTAGCAGTACGCACTTTCTCCGCGAATACTGACGCATCGGTTTTTTTGCCTAGCCGAAGCAGGACGTCCCCCCGCCCTGTGGGCCGCACACTCAGAACCTGCGCGCCACTGTCGTCCGGATTCACTTCCTTTCGAAGCTTCCCCAGAACTTCAGCAAACGTTCGGTCCCTCGCGATTGTGACCACGAGGGTGGATACCGGCGCCTTCTGGCGCTTTCTCCTGTCAAGAGGCGCCTGTCCCGACTTAACCGTTGGCTTCTTCTTTTCCACCACAGGCTTGGACTTGGATTGCTCCTTGTCCTTACCAGGTGGTGGCACCTCCTTGCGAGGTTTCTTCTTCTTACGGCTTTTAGAGGCCTCGGGTGGGCTTTGAGGGCCCTCCCTACTCCTCTTTTGAGCCTGTATCTTAGCTGTAGCCGCGATGACGGCTTTAGCAATGATGCCTCTTCTCTTAGGCCGCCGACGATTCTCGTGGCCAACTCGATAATCCTCGACTTGGCACTTGCAATCATCGACTACTAAAGACATCTTCTTCGTTTACCCGTAGAGCTCTTGTACAAGAGCGTCTACGGTTTTCAGCCCTGTTTTGACGACCATGGAAATGTTAGGCTGCTTTGCGCAAGCTGCCAACATTGCCTGAAGTTCTTTTTTCAGATGGTCGTAAGTGGAGTCGATCTCCTCCTGCGCCTTCTCCACCTTCTTGTATTCCTTACGGAACACTTCTATCTCCTCTTGAGATTCTCTGCTATAGGCAGAGATGCCGCTGATGGCGCTACCAATGCTGGTGACGCTGCCGCTTCGTAACCTGCTTGCAGAAGCAAGACTCAGCATCTGGGATAGCGGCTGCTGTTGGGGGTTTTCTTTCGAGGACCCCGCCTCTGACGTGATGTTAGAACTAAGCGGTTTGTGGCCTCCCCCAAAATCCATGAGGCCAGCGCCGGCCACCGGGGCTTTCACCCGATCGGAACCGACGACGGGATTCACTCCTAGTTTGGAGTTGCCCGCTTGGGGTAGTATGTTTTCATCTCGCTTGCTCATACTTCTGGTTGTACTGTTTGGTCCACGGAGATTATTTTATTTCACCTCTACCCTTCACGCTAGAGTGACGAGCATTCCCCCATCCGCCATCCGGGGGACGCGCCGCATACGGGGACAGGACACCCCGCGCGGATTATTATTATTATTATTTATTATTATTATCATTATTATTATTATTATTATTATTATTATTATTATTATTATTATAATTATTATTATTATTATTATTATTATTATTATTATTATTATTATTATTATTATTATTATTATTATTATTATTATTATTATTTTTTTTTTTTTTTTTTTTTCGTGGGAAACTGGAGAAATCTTACATAAGACGACGACGAGGGTCCGCACTCGTCGCCAGTGCCGGATTCTTACCGGCTAAAACTCCAAACCCAACGCTTTCACCTGCCCAGCCCGGAACTGTTTTTCACATTACTTCAAGCTAGGAGGCGTGTCTTGTGACATGCGTCAATTCGGTCGGTCCTGTTTCTTCTTTCCTCCCTCGATGAGACTGCCACTTATCGTGAAACGGCCTTTCTGGCGGTATCGAGCGCGCGCCTAAAGGTGGCACAGGCTCCGGACCCCGCCACGTGAGACACTCCCTCAGCATCCTTTGATGGACAAAGAAAGCATTTGGGAGCGCTCTTGCAGTTCTTAAGGTTGTGTCCAGGCTCGCCGCACTTGTAGCACGACGAGGACCTGTCCACTCCCTTACAATTCCGTTTCGTGTGGCCGAAGTCTAGGCACCGATAGCACCTCTCGACCAAGACTCGATCCCGAACGCGACAGCTTACGAAACCGACGCAGAGATGCCGCATCGACTTCAGCTTGTCAGCGCTCTCGTGATCCAGCTTCACGATGGCTGTCTTCTGTTGACTGCGGTTTAGGCCCAAAAGCGTCACCTCTCGGCCCTCAGGCGAAGAAGTAAGCACTTTATTTAGGGCTGCCACCACTTCGTCCCTCGTTGTGAGAGCGTCCAGGTCTCTGATCTCAAGGGTAACCCTTCGATCTCGGACTCGAACTTCTCCCATTCCTTGGGTAGCAGTACGCACTTTCTCCGCGAATACTGCCGCATCGGTTTTTTTGCCTAGCCGAAGCAGGACGTCCCCCCGCCCTGTGGGCCGCACACTTAGAACCTGCGCGCCACTGTCGTCCGGATTCACTTCCTTTCGGAGCTTCCCCAGAACTTCAGCAAACGTTCGGTTCCTCGCGATTGTGACCACCAGGGTGGATACCGGCGCCTTCTGGCGCTTTCTCCTGTCAAGAGGCGCCTGTTCCGACTTAACCGTCGGCTTCTTCTTTTCCACCACAGGCTTGGACTTGGATTGCTCCTTGTCCTTACCAGGTGGTGGTACCTCCTTGCGAGGTTTCTTCTTCTTACGGGTTTTAGAGGCCTCGGGTGGGCTTTGAGGGCCCTCCCTACTCCTCTTTTGAGCCTGTATCTTGGCTGTAGCCGCGATGACGGCTTTAGCAATGATGCCTCTTCTCTTAGGCCGCCGACGATTCTCGTGGCCAACTCGATAATCCTCGACTTGGCACTTGTAATCATCGACTGCTAAAGACATCTTCTTCGTTTTCCCGTAGAGCTCTTGTACAAGAGCGTCTACTGTTTTCAACCCTGTTTTGACAACCATGGAAATGTTTGGCTGCTTTGCACAAGCTGCCAACATTGCCTGAAGTTCTTTTTTCAGATGGTCGTAAGTGGAGTCGATCTCCTCCTGCGCCTTCTCCACCTTCTCGTATTCCTTACGGAACACTTCTATCTCCTCTTGAGATTCTCTGCTATAGGCAGAGATGCCGCTGATGGCGCTACCAATGCTGGTAACGCTATCGCTTCGTAACCTGCTTGCAGAAGGAAGACTCAGCATCTGGGATAGCGGCTGCTGTTGGGGGTTTTCTTTCGAGGACCCCGCCTCTGACGTGATGTTAGAACTAAGCGGTTTGTGGCCTCCCCCAAAATCCATGAGGCCAGCGCCGGCCACCGGGGCTTTCACCCGATCGGAACCGACGACGGGATTCACTCCTAGTTTGGAGTTGCCCGCTTGGGGTAGTATGTTTTCATCTCGCTTGCTCATACTTCTGGTTGTACTGTTTGGTCCACGGAGATTATTTTATTTCACCTCTACCCTTCACGCTAGAGTGACGAGCATTCCCCCATCCGCCACCCGGGGGACGCGCCGCATACGGGGACAGGACACCCCGCGCGGCATTATTATTATTATTATTATTATTATTATTATTATTATTATTATTATTATTATTATTATTATTATTATTATTATTATTATTATTATTATTATTTTTTTTTTTTTTTTTTTTTTTTTTTATGGAGGCTGTGAATCCTATTAACGGACTACTGATGTTCCCTTGCGGGTGCACCAAGTGTGGGACTCGGCGGCGGCCACCCCTACCCACTAAACACATATCTCCCTGTACGCTCGACACCAACCCGGCACTGTTTATCACATTACTTCAGGCTGGGTCGCTGTCCTTTGCGCTTCCTCTACGCATCCATTCCTTACTTCCGTTCATTCATTCGTACCGATAAATACATTCGCTCTCTCTTTCTCTCAATTATCCAGGCATCCATCCGCTTTCTTACTTCGCAGTATACTACCAACGTATGACACGATGTGTGTCCAAGCGTCTGCACTGGTCATCATCAGTTTCGTTACATTGTCTGGTGAAATCGTCGTTTTCAGTAACGTCTCTAGTCTCTGTCGTGGCTCAGTCCAACGAGAGCACACAAAGAATGTGTGCTCAGCGTCGTCCCAAGCAAGTCCGCAATACGTACATTCCGGTGTCGTCACTTTGTTCATTTTGTATAGATACTTTCGGAAGTAACCGTGTCCAGACAGGAATTGGGTAAGGTAGAAGTCCACCTCGCCGTGCTTCCTGTCCTTCCAGGGTCCGACCTCTGGTATCAGTCTATGCGTCCAGCGTCCTTGTGCGTTCGTTGTCCACCTTGTCTGCCAGTCTGTTATCGTCTTTATCCGTTCCTCTGTCGCGGCGTCTGCCCTCCCAACGTTTGCGCTTCGAGCGTACAAGCGTTTCCGCTCGGACGCAAGAAGATCAATCGGTATTACGCCCGCTATCGCAAAGATCGCGTTTTCGGATACGGTTCGGTACGCGCACGCGATTCTTAATGCCCCAATTCTTTGCACGCTCGTCAAAGCCTTCGTCCGTTTCTTTACTCTTAACGCGTCTGCCCATACCTCGGCCCCGTAGAGCATGATCGAGTGGGTGACGCTCATGAGTAGTCGTCGTATGCTTGGTCTTGGTCCCCGCGTGTTCGCCATTAGTCTGCTTAAGGCCTTTGTCTTTTCTGCCGCTTTAGCGGCTGCGTTACGTATATGTGCCCAGAAGGTCAGGTTCGTGTCCAGAGTTACCCCTAGATACTTGACTTCACTTTTGGTCGTCAGTGGTTCAGTTCCTACGGTCATCGGTATTATCGTGTCTATTCGTTTCCTTGTCAAAAGTATCAACTCAGTCTTTTGCAGTGCTAATTTCAGTCCTTTTTCCGTCATCCATGTGCTTACTCGTCTCATCACCTGGTTCAGTTTTAACTGAGCCAGGTAGGTGTCTCGCGCTGTTATTATAGCCGCCACGTCGTCCGCGTATGCGACGAGGCATGTGTCAGTCGGCATGTCTAATCTCAATAGCCCGTCGTACATGATGTTCCAGAAGTCAGGACCCAGTATTGAGCCCTGTGCAACTCCCGCTGTCAGCTGTCTACGTTGCATACCGTCCGTCGTCTCGTATGTTAGGTATCGGTCCCGTAAATAGTCCCTCACAACTCGCACGAGGTAGGCGGGCACCCGGAAGGTTGTCTCCATTGCCTCCAGGATGTCCGCCCACCTCGCAGAGTTGAAAGCATTTCGTACGTCCAAGAGTGCCAAGAGTACCAGTGGCCTGGCTCCGTGGCATATGTCATTCGTCTTGTCTGCAATCCGTATAACGTCTGATATTGCTCCGATTGTTGAGCGTCCTCGTCTAAAGCCGTATTGTTTGTCCGATAGGTCTCCAGCATCTTCCACCGCTTGCAACAGTCTCGGTCGTAGCAATAGCTCGTACAGCTTTCCCGATGTGTTAAGGAGGCTTAGAGGCCTATAGAAAGACGACGAGGCAGGGTCCCCCTTACCTTTGGCAATGAGGACCAGCCGCGCGCACTTCCAAGGCCTACCGAACACTCCCGCCATCAGGCACCCGTTGTAGAGCCGCAGCAGAGCATCGGGCTGTTCGGCAACGATGATCCGCAGCAGCTCACCAGGGACACCGTCAGGTCCTGGAGCTTTTCGTGGCTTCAGCCTGGCTGCAGCACTCTTGAGCTCCGCCACCGTGAAAAGTGGACATTCCATTGCTGTGTCATCGTCAGTGTCGTTCGTTCTGTTCGGTTGCGATGGGAAAAGATCTTTGACGATCCTTTCCATAGTGTCCGCGTCCTTCGTCTCTGGGGGGTTCCAGGCGCCAAGTTTGCGAGTCACAATCTTGTAGCCGTCCCCCCACGGGTCTGCATCTACTTCGTCCTCCAGTCGTCTCCAACACTGTCGTTTAGTATCGTTGATCGTCTGTCTGAGTCGTCTTTTCGTATGTTTGTATTCTCGCGAGAGGGGTTCCCCTTCGGACCTATTCCAATTTCTCTGTACCAGTCTACGCAGTCTCTGACATTCTCTTCTGATTTCGGCAATCTCTTGCGTCCACCAGTAGGTCTGCCGTTTGTTCTGTCTGTATCGTTTCCGTGGCATCGTAGCTTCACAGATGCGCTGCAGATACTTTTCCAGATCGTTAGCACCCCGTTCAGCCGCGACTCGGTCTGTCGTCCCTTGAGTCAGATCCGCAGAAGGTATCGCTACGTTCTGCAGTTGTCTCGAGAGCTCGTCCCTGTTTATTCGTCCGATGTCCCATCGTGTAGTCCGTATGTCATGTCTTTGCCTCACCGCGGTGTCATTAGTCAGGCTGAAAACAATGTACTGGTGATCACTGGCCGTGTAGTCCTCGATCACTCTCCATCCCCTCAGCCTTGTCAGCAAACTGTCAGAGGCCAGGGTAATATCTGGTATAGAGTTACCAAAGCCGGGTCGTCTATACGTAGTCACGTTGCCGTCATTTATTACTGCCAGTTCTAGTCGGGCGGCCATTTGTAAAATCAGTCGTCCGCGTCTGTTTGTTGTGGGCATCCCCCATTCGATCGCTCGCGCGTTAAAATCGCCCGCCACGATCACGTCGCCAGAGAGGTCTCTGACAGCGTCTTCCAGGGCTACCAGCTTCTCTGCGTACTCGCGCGCACTATTGTTCGGGGAAAAGTAGACACTGACGATAGTGACAGTGCCGACCCTTACCCAAGCATAGTCTTCTCCGAACCCGTAATCTGTCATCCGCGCCGCGTTTGATCCTCGCACCCACACCGCCGCCGTGTTCGAACTGCTAGCGATCCACGTTGGTTCGGAACGGTTTCTGTACTGCTCACTTATCACGAGCACGTCCGCATCTGCTTCCGCCGCAATTTGGGGAAGTAGCGCGTGTGCCACGCTGCTCCTGTTTAGGTTGCATTGTAGCGTTGTCAAGTCCATTTTGTCTGTTTCGTCTTGTACTCGGTCAGCGCCGCTTTAAATGCAGCACACGAGGCCGTGCCAGGCACGTGAGCTAGATCTTGGTTAGCTCGCCCCGTACAGAGGAAGCAGGAAGGCGTGTTTTTGCACGCCCTGCCTACATGCCCTTTTTGGCCGCATTTCCAGCAGCAGTCGCGTCTGTCCGGTCCTTTGCAGTCTACCCTCATGTGTCCGTAGCCAAGACACTTATAGCACCTCGGGACACGGAGCCTGGGTCGAATCCGACAGTTAACCCACCCGATTTTAATTCGGCCTTTCTTGAGCAGGTCCGTCGCCTCCTTTGCGTCAAACTCGCAGGACAGCCAGAGCTTGTCCCCGGTTATTCGCTCCAAAGACGTGAACGTTACGCTCCGTTTTGGTCTCGGCTTCGCGGTTGATCGCGTCCGCGACGTCCTGTGCTGTCGTGACACAGTCCAGGTCCATAAATTCCAATGTCACTTTGGATGTCATGTCTTTAACTGTCGCGTTTTGTCCCAGTGCGTTCTGTAAGGTCAGTTTGAAGGCCTGTCGTTCTTGGTCTTGGTCCATCCGTAAAAGTACCGATCCGTCTTTTGTCTTACGTATGGCTCTAATGTCCACGTGACTGTCAGTCGGGTTCACCTTCTGTCTTAAAGACTGTAAAACGTCCGCGTATGTCTTACCCTCAGCTGGCTTGATCAGGATCGCGCCTCGCCTGGGCTTCAAGCTTGGGCGACCAACCTCGCGCGCTTTGGGCTCGTTCGTCTTTTTTGTCGACCCGTTGGCGTTCGTCTCCGTGTCTGTAATAGCTTTCCGCTTTTTTCGTCTCTTGACTGTCGACCAAGTATCCTTTGGCGGGGCCTCCTGTTGGGTAGAAGTTCCCGCTTCCGGGCTCGGCGTCTGTCTGTCCCGTTTCCGTTTGACTCGCGGCGTTTTCTGGTCTTTGTGCGTCGTCTGTTTTTGGATCTGTCGCAGATGTGTCATACGTTGGAGTTCCTGCATTCCAACCTCAACTGCTTCCTCGATCTCAACCATACCATTCTTTATTACAATATTGACATTCTTCTGGACCATAGTCTTTGCCTTCATATCTTTTAGGACCCTGCGTATTGCGAGAAGCTGCTCGCGCAGCTTACTCTCAGCAGTTTCCCAGATATCTGGCGATTCCCCATTGTTATCGCCCGTCTTGTCGCGGATTCCTGTTCGGTTGTCCGCTGCGTCAGCCAGGTTTCCTACTGCCGCAGTTGGAGAGCTGGGAGGCTCTGGGTGTTCGATAGGCGCAGGCTGCACTCTAAAGCCTGCTTGCAGTGACGTACTTGTCATTTTTATTTCTCCTTTCAATACTCCTCGTGTGCGTGTGTATTTTGTAGTGGCCAGGAGGCCCCATGAATAGTGATCCAGACGTTCCGTCCTAAGCCACCCCTGCCAGCAAGCGACCCGACAGTCCGGTGGCATCGACCGTTCCCCCCCCCCCTCCGCAGCAGGGTCCCATCCGGTCGCCGGCCGGCACTACTACAGAGGGCGGGATTTTTCGCGCAATGTACAGGGCAGCCTCCCATGCTGGCTAAGCCGGGTTCGGGCCCTCGAACTATTGGCGGCCCAGGAGTGCAAGTCTGGTGTTCAACGGCAGCACCCTCCAGAGTGGAGTCGCACCTGCTGGTGAGGAAGCTCCCTCGGTAACATCATTTAATCACTAATCAAGGGGCACTGCTGCACTGTAGGCTATCCCGGAGGAAAATCCTGACATATCCATACACTCGGGAGAAAACCCGTTTATAGGGCCCCCTGTCATTCATAACCCGTTGAGAGTTACCCGTTTATAGGGTCTCTCCACCATCATTCATGAGCAAGAACCCGTTTATAGAGCTGCTTGAGCCACTCCATGCCCGAATCCCCCCCAGAGAGAGTCGCCAGTGCGTGTTTGTCTGAGTGATGAGTGGATGTGCACATCAGCAGTTACCACTATAACTGCGTCATCCGTGAGTCAGAGCTTCCCATTAGCCGTTCCCGTTATTGCGTTGCTGCAAGAGCATTGACGCGACGGGAAACGTTTCCAGTGGGCAGTGCGTGGAACTTGGAAGTTGACGTCTGCCAAGAGCGGTGTTAACTCACTCATGGCCAGCCCACCATTATTATTATTATTATTATTATTATTATTATTATTATTATTATTATTATTCCGGTGTCGGGTTTTCTGATCCCGCATCCGGCGCCTCCCCAGGCGGCGGATAGGGGAACGCTCGCTAGAAATAGAGGGTACCGTGGAAATAAAAAATACTCGGGGTGGACCAAAATCAGATAGGGGAAGGAACCCTGAATAATAAACCAAACATGGCAGATTTAATAATCAAAGAAAACCTTACGGTGCAGGGGGTCGGATCCCCAGTACCGGCGGTCGTCAGGGGTGAGCAAGCGGGCCCCGGATCGTCGTCATCAAGCGACTGCAGTGGCGTAAAGGTGACTCACCTGGCCTTTACGTCATCTAATGTTACAGGTATAGACGCTCTGCGTAAGGACATTAATGCGGCAGAAGTGAGGGGCGAAAAGACCTTTGCTGTAATCCGATATATCCTTAAGAGCATGGTGGAGGCGCTTAAGAAGCAGCCCAACATCAGCAGGGCAATTAAAGATGGACTGCCTAGGCTGCAGGGTAAGATAGAGGAATTGGAGGAGGACAGGCGCCTCATCATAAAGGCCAAGCGATCGCTGGTGGAGAGCACCAGCGGGGCTTGGTCAAAAAAAGTTGTTACGCCTCAGCCTACTCCGAGCAGCAAAAGGCAGTCGTCCGTCTCGCCCTCAGACCTTGTGGAGGGTGGACGGTCGAATAAAAAAAAGAAGACGCCCAAACAAACACCTATGGCGAAACAGGAAAAACCCTCGACCAGGCCAGATGACTGGGTCGAGGTGAAAAAGAAGAAAAAGAAAAGAAAGGAGAAGAAAAAGAAGGAGCAAAAGACAGAGGCTAAAGCCTCCAAATCGATGGCTAAACCAAAGATGGCCGGTAAGACCAAGCCAGAAGCCATCGTCTTAAAGCCAGCGAGCGGCAAGACCTACGCCGACATACTTGGAGGTATTCGGCAACAGGTCAACCCAGCCGATCACGGGGCGGATGTTAGGAGTGTCCGTTGCACCAGGAACGGAGCCCTCATGATCGAGCTTAAGAAAATAGAAAGCTCGAAAAAGGAGGGTTTCACCCAGGCACTCAAGGACGCAGTGGGAGATGCAGCAACGATGCGTATCCTTACACCCACTGCCGTCCTTGACATAAGGGACATCGACTGTTGTAGCACGAAGGAAGAGGTTAGCGAGGCGATTACCAAAGCAATAGGAAGTGGAGAAGAGCCCGCTAGCCTAAGACTTACGAGGCCAAACAAAGCTGGGCAGATTCTGGCTATTGCCACCGTAACGGAGGTGGCAGCGAAGAAACTGCTTGAATCGGCCCGGCTAAAGATCGGCTGGATCAACTGCCGTATACGCAGACGGCAGGTCGCCGTGCGCTGCTACAGGTGCCTGGGATACGGGCACCTGGGCGTAGACTGCAAGGGACCTGACCGCAGCAAATGCTGCTATCGGTGTGGCGCACAGGAGCACTTTGCCGCCAATTGCAAAGCAGATGCCAGGTGCTTCCTGTGCGCTAGACCGGGCGCGTTGACTGAATTGCTGGCTCACGTGGCCGGATCGAGCGTCTGTCGCGCCCTCCGACAGGCTCTAACAGGCAATCGTCGAAATGGTTAAGGCTCTGCAAGCCAACCTTCATAGGAGCAGGACGGCCCATGACCTGTTGGCCCAGATCTGTCTCGAGAAAGGCGCCGACATCGTTCTTGTCAGCGAACAGTACCGGGACAGAGAAGGGCCTAACTGGTACCGGGATATGCTGGGAACTGCTGCCATATGGGTCTTTAACCCACACCACCTACACGCGGTGCGCCATGGATCTGGTAGTGGCTTCGTCTGGGTGGGGGGCGGTGGAGTCACATACTTTAGCTGCTATCTCACCCCGAACGAGAGCATCGAGGGTTTCCAGACCAAGCTGGATGCCTTCGAAGACGCAATCAGAAATGTGGAGGGCGAGCTGAT
This sequence comes from Theocolax elegans, assembly GCA_026168455.1. Classification (NCBI taxonomy): domain Eukaryota; kingdom Metazoa; phylum Arthropoda; class Insecta; order Hymenoptera; family Cerocephalidae; genus Theocolax; species Theocolax elegans. The sequence goes on from CM047430.1 coordinate 46,796, forward strand.
AGTGGCCGGAGACTTCAATGCGAAAGCAGTGGAGTGGGGAGAGAAAGTCCCAGACTCCAGAGGGGGACGAGTCATGGACATGGTGTCCAGGACAGGGCTGGTAGTTTTAAACTCCGGCTCTACGTCCACCTTCAGGAGACTGGGATATAGAGAGACGATTATTGACGTCTCTCTTGCGACTGAACACCTCGCCGCACATGTGCGGGACTGGCAGGTGATCGATGACTACACAGCCAGCGATCACCAGTTCATCACGTTCCGCGTACGTGAGAATGAGCCAGTCAGGGCAGCTCCTCGGAGCGGCCATCGTAGGTGGAACATCGACAGGATGGACGTCAATAAGTTATCTCTGGCCCTAGAACGCGGTCAGCGAGCCCTGGTGGAGATACCGGAGGGAGTATCAGCTTCTGAACGGGCTGATCGGGTGACGAGCAATATCATGCACCTGATCTTGCGGGCCTGCAAGGAAGCGGTACCCCTCAAGAAGGCGGCGGGCAGAAAACGTCCTGCGTACTGGTGGACGGGAGAGATTGCGGACCTGCGGCGCCGGTGCTTACGGCTACGGCGCCTAGCTCAGAGAGCTAAGAAGCGGGACCGCGAGTCGGCGCTTAAAATAATGGAGCATCAGACGGCGAAGAAAGCTCTCAGTCGGGCAATACAAGCAAGTAAGTACCGATGCATGGAGAAGCTGCGATCGTAATGCGCAAAGTCGGGGCCTTTGCAAAAAGTGCCCCGATGAGCGCTGAGGTCATGGACCAGATCGTCTGTACCCTTTTTCCCACTCATCTGAAGCGCGCGGATGATCTCGCAGTCCCAGATGGGCTCGAAGCTCCGCTCTTCACCCGGGCGGAGCTGGAGAAGGCAGTGCGCACCTTGAAGTGCAAGAAGGCGCCGGGACCAGACGGGGTACCATCTGAGGTACTGAAAGCTGTGGTGCAAAGTCATCCAGAACTCTTGCTTTGCATGTTCAATACTTGTCTCCGGGCTGGAAAATTCTACGCTCCCTGGAAGGAGGCAAGGCTGGTTCTGATAAGCAAGGGCAAAGGACCGGCGGATGCGCTATCATCGTACAGACCGCTGTGTATGTTGGACACCGCGGGTAAACTCCTGAAGAAGCTGGTGCGATCGCGCCTGCAGACTGTGATTCAGGCTGCGGGCGACCTCTCCGAGAAACAATATGGTTTTTGGAGAGGAAGATCCACCATAGATGCTGTTCAGGAGGTAGTGAAGGCGGCCATGAGTACGGAGGACGGAAACCACTTTTCCCGCCCAATCTGTCTCCTGGTGACGCTCGACGTCAAGAACGCCTTCAACTCGCTAAGGTGGTCCGACGTGCTACAGGCTCTGGAACGGGACTTTGATGTACCAAGGTATCTCTTACGGATCCTTGTGGACTATCTGAGGGACCGGTACATCCTGTATGACACAGCGGATGGCCAGAGAAGACGAGAGCTCACGGCAGGCGCAGCCCAAGGTTCCATACTGGGTCCTGATCTGTGGAATATTTCCTACGACGGGTTACTCAGGATGGAAATGCCAGAGGGCTGCACGCTGATCGGGTACGCGGATGACGTGGCCGTTACCATAATTGCTAGAAGCATGGAGATAGCACAGACGCGGCTCGATCAGATCATGGGCCGTGTTCGCCGTTGGATGGAGGAGCATGGGCTGGAACTGGCGATGGCAAAAACCGAGATCGTGCTTCTCACGAAGAAGCGCGTGCCAAAAATTGTGCCGTTGAACGTTGGTGGAGAAGCCGTTACCACTAAGTTGGTAGTCAGGTACCTGGGGGTGATGCTTGATTCAAAGCTTACCTTCTGGGACCTGATCAAAGAGGCGGCAGACAAGGCGGCTGCGGTAGTTACAAACCTGAGCAGGGTAATGGCCAACATTGGGGGCCCTCGCCCGAGCGTCAGGCGCCTGCTGCTGCGGACCGCCGAGTCGATAATGTTGTATGGAGCCGAAATATGGTCAGAGGCGCTGCGACACCAAAAGTACCGCAAGCGCCTCTTGGCAGTTCAACGGAGGTGTGCGCTTCGAGTGTCTGAGCCGGCAGTTCTGGTAGTGGCGGGGGTCATACCCATTGACCTCCTAGCCATAGAGCGCCGAAACGTCTACCAGTCGAAGGAGGAGCTTGGACCAGTGAGGGCTAAGGAAGCTGCAAGAGTGCAGACCTTGCTCTCCTGGCAGGAGCAATGGGAGCGGGAAACGCGCGGAAGATGGACGGCAAGGTTGATCAGCCAGCTGTCCCTATGGCACGGTAGGCAGTATGGGGAGGTGAATTTCTACCTCACCCAGCTGCTGACGGGCCATGGATACTTCCGCGCGTACCTGCACCGAATGGGTAAGGCGATGGACCCGCGGTGCTTGTATTGCGGGTCCGAAAAGGACGATGCCCACCACACGTTCTTCGTGTGTGAACGGTGGAGGGAAGATAGAGCCAGCATTGAGAGCGACGTGGGTAACTTAACACCCGACAACGTCGTTCCCTTGATGCTGGCTACGAAGGAGAATTGGAGGTCAATAGCCCGTTATGTCGAAGGCATTCTTCGACTAAAGCGGGCTGACCTCCAATAATATTCGGAGCCTGGAACGGAGGTGCCTCTGCGGCAGACGGCTGGCCCCACCCCGAAGTATTCCTGTAGGTTAGTGCCGGGGTGGTATAAGGCCAGATAAGAGGGGTTTCCCGGGTGGACTCCCGTCGGCCGCGATCGGTAGCAATAGCTGAAGAACGCGGCTGGCGGGCATGCACTTGGGAGGTGGGTTTTAGTGGGTAGTCCTATGTTTATAGGGAGTCCCACACGATGGCAATAAACTGCTTTCCCCCCCTCTATAAAAAAAAAAAAAAAAAAAATTATTATTATTATTATTATTATTATTATTATTATTATTATTATTATCTATTTCTATTCTATCTATTCTATATTATTAAAAAAATTTCGTCGCCGCCGCCGCCGCCGCTGTTTCAGAAATTTTTGAAGAATTTCTGGTATAACAAGATACGTCCCTGTGGCCTCACGTACATATAACATGACGTGTAATCACGTGTTTATTACAGGTGGTCGCGAAATAGAGAGTATGTTCCATTAGACTCTACAACTATCTATATTATTAAAATCTATATAAGACTTATTAACAAAAATCTATTCTATCTATATTTTTCAAACAGCTGCGGTGGTGGCCGTTGGGACAAAAAATTGGAATATACAGGGTGGTCTTTTTTAACCGTATATTTTACAGGTTGTAGGCGTAATGGGACTTATGTATCAGTGTACGTTGGACTCTAATTGCAGGCTATTAAACATTTGAATTCTAAATTTTAACTCGACTGTGGGTATCTATGGGTCGATGTATCTATAATTCATGATACATGAGTGTGTGAGATACTGAGTGATTCAAAAGTGCCCCCTATAGACAAAATTTTAATAAACAGGGTGATCTTTTTGAATCATGTTTATGCCACCCTTTATGTATACATAATGGGATTTATGTGTGGGTGGATGTGTATGTAAAACGTGAAACTTGTGTGTGTGAGGATGGATAGGTGCATGTATGTGTATCTGGAAGTATATGTTGGTGTGTGAGGGTGGATGTGGGTAGGTAGAAGTTAGTATGTATTTGTTGATGTGGATGTGTGCGGGTAAGTGTGGATGGTTGGATATGGGTGTGTGAGCATGCGCATGAGATACAGAGTTCAAATATACCCATCTTTTTGAATCATGTTTGTGCTATCCGGTATACATACGTTACGGGATTTCTATATACAGGGGATAACGGACCCGAATTGCAGGCTACTACACATTTGAATTCTAAATGTTAAAACCAGCATGTGCGTGTGGGTGGATATGCATGTGAAACGTGAAATGTGATGAGTGCATGACGATTGGTGGGTAGTGGCGAGTGTGGGTGGTGGGTGTGTGTGGAAAGGTGTGGATGGTTGGATATGGGTGTTTGAGCATGTGTATGAGATGCAGCATTATTCAAAAATACCCGCTATAGACAAAATTTGAATATAAAGGGTGATCATTTTGAATCATGTGTTTGTTACCCTTGATGTATACCTTCTAGGATTTATATATACAGCGGATGGCTGACCTGAATTGCAGGCAAATACAGATTTAAAATCTAAATTTTGACTCGTGCGTGGGTGGATGTGAATGTGAAACATGAAACTTGAGTGCATGAGGATGGGTAGGTATATATATGTGGATTTGGAAGTGGATGCAGGTATGTGAGGGTGGGTGCAGGTAGGTGTAAGTGTGTGTATGGGTTGATGTGGATGAGCGAAGGTAGGCGTGGATGGTTCGATGTGGGCGTGTGTGGGTGGATGTTAGTGTGAGTGGATAGCTGGGGACGAGTATAGGTAGATGTTGGGGTGTGAGAGTTGGTGTGGGTGAGTGAATGTGGATATGTCAGCATATGTGTGATGATACAGAGTGATTCAAAACTACCATCCAGTTTGCATATATTTTTACATTACTATTACATATAAACAGAAGTTATATAATTTATTTTCTATACAGTGTGTGATATCGAATAATATCGTTCGACACACTTGTGAGAGAATATTTTCTATTTTCACAATTGTACCGAAAACTACAATTTTCAACCTTTTGAAGCAAGTTTATTTTTAAAATAAAATGTATAATACTATAAATTATAACAAATGCACAATTTTCAAGCCGCAATCGGGGGTTGACGAGCGAAGCGAGTAGGGGGTACCCCCCCTGTTGTGCCTTGTAATATTTCGGTGATCAATGACACACTTCTTTTACACGGAGAGAAATAAATAGTAAATATTACAAAGCAGTTTGGTAAAAATTCCTAAACTCTTAAGTAATGTGGTAACAAACTGCGAATCTCGTAATTTTTACTAGACTAAATTGTAATTTTAATTTTTTTTTTAACATCAGAAAAAAATTTTATTCCTCCCATATTATTTATTTTTGAGTTTATGTATATTATTCGAGTGTTATGGATATTTTAAATATTTAAATGAAATTTAATTAGTAAAAAAAATTCTGGATGTCATCGGGATCGAACCTGCGAAGTTTGGGTTGAGAATCCAAGTCCTTACCATTGCGCCACCGCGTCACTTGCATGTGTTTCATCGAATCGTCCTTTTAAAGTAAACAAACGAACGACGCGATTCCAATAAAAATTTTAACCTAAAGATCGCAACTTTATCGCTTCTTTTCGGTATCTCGTGCTGTAAAATACTCTCCGCAACTGGTTCGAAAAGGCTTTTTTACGAAACTCTTTACAGCCTTCAGTTCGTATTGTAAACCTCTCATTTAATGCATAAAGTCTTTCCGCACCCGTTGCGAAATGTACTGCTGTTTATAGAATTTCGTAAACAGTATAGGAAAAAATCAGAGTTAATAAAATTTACAAGCTTAATTGTAAAATTTAGTACGTTAACTCCACAAATTTTACTACATTTAGAGTAAATTTTACTACATTTACTGTAAATTTTACTTAGCAGTTTGGTAATTTTTTCGGTTTTTTCGGTCTGTGACCACATTACTTGGGAGTTTAGGAATTTTTACCAAACTGCTTTGTAATATTTACTAAATATTTCTCTCCGTGTATAAATAAGAAAAATAAAAATAATTAAAATGTAGAATTGTAGCAACATGTGCGTGACAAATATTAAAATATTACTTTCTTTATTATAATTTGAGAAGGGAATATTAATTTCATAATTATTATTTCACAGTTGAATGAAAAATTGCGTAAAATAAATATTTGATTTCAATGTATTTAAACTAAAGTATCACGTTTAGTTCCTTATGTATTTAAAACTATAAAAGTGTATTAAATATATAGTCAATGCAATTAAAAATTAAGATTAAAAAAATATGATAAACAAATGTGAATAATAATAACGCACAAGCACTTTGTTTTAATTAATATAAATTTATTAAGTATTTCCAATTACAAAGATGTTAAACACCGAACAACACGAACATCTAAAGTTGGCTAACGCGTCCGGTCGACTTGAACGATCTTGAAAGAATGCCGAACAAGACAGAAGAGCGACACAAGCGCCAACCACGCTCTGCTGGAGAGTTCGCCATCTATATGCTACTATACATGTGCTAAGTGTGAATTCTTAACATTAAATTTAACTACCGAAATATTTATTTTGTATTTTCTGTTTGAAACTATGAAATGCGTGAATTCAAATAAAAGTATTTGTTAATAATATTACTGTCTTAGTATTGTTTCCATTATATTTAATTTCTTCTATAAACAATTATATGATAATTTATATGACTATTATTTGTGAGTGTACAACGTAAGTCAATATAGACGAATTTGATTAAAAATCGAACATTCCTCTTGATGTTAAAATAAAAAAGTATGATCATCTAACGATAAGTATTATTTGATCAGCAAAAACAAACTACAATTATGAAATTATAACAAATGTCTATCAAAACGAAGTATGCTAATTACTACTAATATTTAGTTGTTTTTTGTTCAAAGCAAACCTCAAACAATCATTACTACAAAATTTGAATGCATTTAATATTAATTATAAAATCATATAGTACATTTTAGTACATCTCTGTACATTTCCGTACATTTCCGAATATTCTCGTACATTTTTGTACACTTCTGTACATTTCTGTACATTTCTGTACATTTCTGTACAAAAGTCTAATAAGTACCAATAATGTTCCAAAAATGTACAGAAATGTACAGAAATGTACAGAAATATGCAAAATTGTATGATAATGTACAAATTATACTTTCACCAGGGAAATATTCCTTTAAGACCAATAGTTTTTACAGCGGGATCGGAAACTGAATTTTTATCGAAACAAATATATAAAATTCTTTGGAATTGCATAAAAAAACCACATTCACAGATAAAAAACAGTTTTGAATTTATAGAAAAAATTAAGAATGTAAATATACTAAATGGATTTACACTTATTAGCCTAGATGTCAAATCATTGTTTACAAACGTGGGAAGTACGTTAGTAAGAAAGATCATTGAAAAACGAAGTAATCAAATTACGGAAAAAACAGGAATATCAGTGAACGAAATAATTAATGCCTCCGATTTACTAATGAATAATACATTTTTCCAGTTTAACAAAAAAATTTTCAAACAAACGTATGGTCTACCAACGGGATTAGCAACATCGGACTCATTTGCAGATACAGTAATGGAGGAACTAGATACAAATTATCTAAATAGACTAAGTTTTACATCCATTTTTTACCATAGATATGTTGATGATATAATAACATGCATTCCTACTGATAAATTTGAAGAAATGTTACATGTGTTAATTTCTTATGATGAAAAATTAAAGTTTACTTATGAATTAGAAAATAACATAAAATCAGTTTTCTGGACACCTTATTAATTAAAAAAGACAATAAAATCATATTTGACTGGTACACAAATACAATGTAGTGCAGATGTACACAAAATTAATCTCATTTATGCTGCATTTCACGTTATATATAGATTAAACTTCATGAAAACTACATCTTTATCAACGTACATCATATGAAATAAGTGCATTTTACATGAATTCTTCATATAAGTTCTTTAAGAAACATATACATGCATTTTACATAAATTTTGCATGTAACTTGTTAAAAAATGAATTTTACGTCAATGTAAATGCTTTTAATTTATTAAAAAAATAGAACATATTATAACTTTATATAACGTACCTAATAACATTTACGAAATCAATAATGATGTTTTTTTCGATATTTATCTTGAGTTTTCCTTCTCTCATAAGATCTTGATCTTGATCTTTTGTAGTAAAATCTATTTTCTCTTCTTTTCTTGTAATATTTTTCGATTTCTCTTTATTTTGATCTTATTTTGGCTTTTCCATCGAAATGATACTTTCGCCTTTTATCTGTCTCATAATATTTTTCTCTTTTTCTTGAATGTTATCTACTAACCTCTCTTGATCTTTGTGGTCTTTTTCTAATTATTTCCTTTTCCTTCTTCTTAGCCTCAGTAACTTTTCTTTCTTTTTCGTTTGAAGGTTACTTTTCGATTAATCCTTCTATTTTAACTTTGCCTGCATCTTTTGTCCCCTTTTCTATACATATTTTTCTTTTTTTAGGATAGTCTGATTGCGGGTATCTGGAAATAAAAAAGTCAAAACACAAAGTATCGAAATATATTTTTTTATATTTAAAGCAACGGAAAAGAATTTATGGCAGCAAGAAAATTTTCGATACAGAAAATTTAAGGTTAGTAGGTAGTCAGACCTATAACCAAGTCGTATTATTATATCTGAAAGACTTTCATATTTTTAAAAACTTATCTGAGTAATCTGGTATTAATCATCTTCATAATTTAGACCTGGTGCGTTAACTCCGACGAAGATTTCATTAGCATCCGCAACGGCAGCGCAAACAAATTCTCAAAGTCCATCACACTGAAGTTGCATCGACGCGAAGTCAAACACAAAGAAGTTGCATAAACGTATACTTGCATATTTATAGTTTAACGTTTGACTTCGCGTCGATGCAACTTCAGTGTGATGGACTTTGAGAATTTGTTTGCGCTGCCGTTGCGGATGCTAATGAAATCTTCGTCGGAGTTAACGCACCAGGTCTAAATTATGAAGATGATTAATACCAGATTACTCAGATAAGTTTTTAAAAATATGAAAGTCTTTCAGATATAATAATACGACTTGGTTATAGGTCTGACTACCTACTAACCTTAAATTTTCTGTATTGAAAATTTTCTTGCTGCCATAAATTCTTTTCCGTTGCTTTAAATATAAAAAAATATATTTCGATACTTTGTGTTTTGCTTTTTTATTTCCAGATACCCGCAATCAGACTATCCTAAAAAAAGAAAAATATGTATAGAAAAGGGGACAAAAGATGCAGGCAAAGTTAAAATAGAAGGATTAATCGAAAAGTAACCTTCAAACGAAAAAGAAAGAAAAGTTACTGAGGCTAAGAAGAAGGAAAAGGAAATAATTAGAAAAAGACCACAAAGATCAAGAGAGGTTAGTAGATAACATTCAAGAAAAAGAGAAAAATATTATGAGACAGATAAAAGGCGAAAGTATCATTTCGATGGAAAAGCCAAAATAAGATCAAAATAAAGAGAAATCGAAAAATATTACAAGAAAAGAAGAGAAAATAGATTTTACTACAAAAGATCAAGATCAAGATCTTACGAGAGAAGGAAAACTCAAGATAAATATCGAAAAAAACATCATTATTGATTTCGTAAATGTTATTAGGTACGTTATATAAAGTTATAATATGTTCTATTTTTTTAATAAATTAAAAGCATTTACATTGACGTAAAATTCATTTTTTAACAAGTTACATGCAAAATTTATGTAAAATGCATGTATATGTTTCTTAAAGAACTTATATGAAGAATTCATGTAAAATGCACTTATTTCATATGATGTACGTTGATAAAGATGTAGTTTTCATGAAGTTTAATCTATATATAACGTGAAATGCAGCATAAATGAGATTAATTTTGTGTACATCTGCACTACATTTACACCTCATCTACATCAACGGTACACGAAAACTACACCTTTATTGGTGAACTATAGATGCAGAAATCGGTCATAAGATACATGTAGATTACATGCATCTGACCACATGTAGCATACATGTGTTTTACATGTATTTTACATGCAATCATTTTTTCACGGGATTCTAATAGACTTGTGTAGTTAGCGCCGGAAATTATTAAATAATAATTTTTTTTAACGTGTCATAGCTCAAACGATTTCTCTTAGTTTGCGGAATTAGTCTCCACGCGAATTTTCATTTGCGGATTAATTGTTTCTTAGTTATTGCAAAAATAAAATTCGCAATTTGGGCGCGGCGCCAGCACTGTTTTCCCGTTATTTTAATAAAAAAATATCAATAGCATATTTTTATCGATGGGAATCGATTTCTCCTCGTTTGCGAAATATGGAGATATCGTTACTTTTCAAATAATTACTTCTGAAAGTATAAAAATAAATAAATAAAATATTATTTGCGGGAAGCAAGATGTTCGCATATGGGGCATGGCGCGAAAATCAGTTTCTGCGGTTTTTTATTAATATATATCTATTTAAAAATATTTGTTCTACGCAAAAAGATTCCTCCTCTTTTGCGGATTTAACAGATATCGCTATTTTGCAATTTTATTTTATTTTTTTTTAAACAAATTTGTAACAAATACGCGTTTAAGTACTTTAAGGTGCGTTTACATTCTTAAGGCCTGTTCCTACTGGCTAGATGGCGTCATGACAAGCAGTCGTTGAGTCATGCACTTGGACTTCGAAGTAAATATTAAGAACTGCATCCTTCGATTTGACGTGTTTGTATTTATGTTTTTGTTTATTATTATTTATATGTTTATGTTTATAATAGTAAAAAAATAATAATTATTATTAGTTAAGTAATGTTCTGGCAATAAGTACTGACAAATGACAATGCGCAAACAGATCAAGCTAAAAGAACTCGGAAGTAACTTAATTTTTAGGTTAGTTGTGTAGCTTAATTAAATCTTTTTTATTTATTTTTCATTTAAGGATAAATAAATCTTTATTTCAATGTTTTCTATTGAACAACAAAGACAAATCTAAATTATGAATAATAGTCGTTGATAAACAATTTTTACTTAATTAGTAAATACTCAAAATAGTTGTAGCCACGAATTGTCATTCATGTTTATTTAAATAATGCAGTTATTATTCAAGAATTAGTTTTTTTTACATTTTCAAGTCTTATTGATTTTATATTAAAATAGTCATAATAAAAATTAAAATATTGAATTTTGCTAGTTCGACTGAGGACAAGAGTTGGAACTACATCATCCTTCGGACCAAAACTTTGGAGTTCAATTAATACATGATCATCTTGTGGTTTTTAACCTTCTGAAAACTTCTACGCCACATTAAAGGAAGAGGTGATACTGTCAAGGCTGTTACTGAAACCTGAATTTTGAAAGTTCGACTGATACCAAGACTTGAAATGCCTCCACCATTCTTTAAACCAAAATATTGGAGTTGAATTGACATCCGATTATCTTGTGGCTTCAATCGTTTGAAAACTTATTAACTTCTACGTCACATCTAAGGAGGAGGTAAGACTGTCAAGGCTGATAAGGATAAATTCCAAGTCGAAGGTGGTGGTAATTATCGTCAAGGTTGACAAGAATGAATTTTAAATCATCGTGTAGGTTGTTAGGGAAGGTAATAATTTTTAATTTATAATTAGTAAACTTAGTAAATTGAAAAAACTAAAAATTGATTTATTAGTAAATTTGTTTTTAATCATTTAGTCTTACAAAAATTTCTTATTTATGATAAATTTTATATAAATAATAAAAAATTTACTATAGGAAACCGTGGAGATAAATAAGTAAGATTATAGTATTTTCATGTCTTGTTACTTTGCTTACGAGTAAAAGATTCTTGAACAATGCACCGCATACAAAATAATATCCACCAGATCTTTGGATGGAATTCTGAACATCGTAGCTTTATAAAAGAAGAACTTTATGTTACGAACGAATAGGTAAGGACAATAACAACAATCTAGCATTAAAATTATATGAACATTTTATTATCAATAGTTAAATTACACAACATTTTCTTGAACATACAATAATAAAGCTAGTTTTACTTTCATTGGGAATTTATCTTCTTCAAATTCTTTTTTCACTGCTTTCGCTAAATCGTCACGTAATTCCCATTTTCCATTTCCATGGTAATAAAAAGTGTAGTAATGTGCGATTGATCCATTTTCATTAGACCCACTAAATGCAATAAAGCCTATTTTAAGAAGAACTTTTGATTATTAATTAAAATGATTTTAGGTATTTCTTGGAGTTGGCTTTTAACTGATCTAGAAGTTATGTGGGAGTATTCTGAATTTTGTTTCAATTTCTTGATTATATCGTCTCGGTAACAATCTTCTACATCCAATGCAATGTAATAATTGATTTCATAAAATAAAATTGCATCAGTATGACAATTTTCATACAATATTTTTCTATTTTTAATTCGTTGATCTAACTCACTTTGTAAACAAGCTATTCCATCAACTATTATTCGTAGCCATCCTAATTCTACGATGGGTAGAGATTTCTTACTTATATTTTTGCAACTCTTACATTCAGTATTCTCAAAACTTGTACAAGTACTCTTCATTAGTGTAGCAAATAAATTGCTTACATTGCAAGCACAATTTAACAAATTGTTACTAAAATTTTTTTCTTCTCCTACTTCTAACATAATGCGAGTTCTCTCTTTGTATATAAAATCAATAGAGCACTTTTGAATAATATAAACTAATAATACTTTTAAGATATTTACACTATCGTCAATTTCTAAACTTTTATAGAATAAAGACTGAAGATTATTCTCTTTTTGTAAAGTAAGAATTAATAATTCACATATACTATCTATTGGACATGTATTAATAACAGTAATATCTTTATTGTTATAATGGATTGAGCCACATATACTTCCATTAACAAGATATTTGTGTTTCATTAAATAGCTAAAATTTATTTCAACAATGTCAGATAATTGTAGGTTACAACTATTTGAGTCTGCTTTAGGTTTACTTTGAACGTAATTTAATTGATTATTATTACATTCAATTTCTGATTCTAGAGACATATCTATATTATTACTGCAAGGCAAAAAGTCATTGCACTCATTCGATAATGAATTTCCACATGAGTGTGTATGTGAATTGAATAAAGGTGTGTCACTTTCTCTATTTTCAATATTTTTTAAGTTTGAGTTGTTTATGTCATCTAATACGCAATTATCGTTACCGTTAGATATTTCATGTAAAGTAGATATTGATGAATCTTTGGATTGATTTGTATCTACAAATTGTTTTATTATAGATATTTCTTTTGAAATTTCCATTGAACTTATTTCAAATTCTTGCAAATCAAAAGGCGCGATAGCGCCTGACGCAAGTATAGGCGCGAGAGCCATTATATACAGCTAACTAGCCCCCCAGATTTTTACTTTTCTAACCGCTGCATTATTACATTATGTATTTATGCTATTGACCACGCATTACGTTCCTTATTTATTAATCTTTACTGTACAACAAGTTTTACACGAATTCATTTACGCACAATCAAGAAAATTAATGCCAAAGATATTGCTTGCTGATTTCCTTTCCTCAATTTTCGTCTTCTCCCTTTTGATATATATAGTCAACTTCAAACAAAATGAGATAGAGATAGTATAGGAAAGGCATGAGATAGAAAGAGAAACAATGCTTTCCAGCCCATGAGAGAGCGCGTACAGACCGACCCTACCCCAGCCCGACGACCCTTCGAAATATAATAAAAAAAAAATGCTAATCGACGTATTTTTAATTGTACTTTTCAACAAAAAAAAAATTTTCAATTGTACCCCCGTAGTTTTTTAGAAAAAAAATCCTAAAGTACTAGAATATTAATCCGCCAATAGCTCCTTTTAAAGTGGTTTTAACGTTAAAGGAAAGGTGCAGAAAAATTGTACCTTTTTTATACTTAATTGTACCACCGTTACTTTTGCGAAATAATATAATACAATAAATAAAAAATCAAAAAAATTGTACTGACATAATGCAAATATATTTCCAGTCACCGCGCATGCGCGGTCACCGGAAATACGAGAAACGGATGCTTATGGCGCGTTATTTAAAAGTCATGAATAGATCAAAAAATGCTCGAAAGATGTTATAAAAAATAGTCAACGATGTATATTCATTTATCTTTCATAGACTTTACAGAAAATTCAATTGTACCACCTGAGGTTTTGAGAAAAAAAAAGTTATTGTCAGGTTACAGGTGGAAACGTTGAAAGCAGCGTGCACAACAGCTGTTTAACAATTAACAGACGTATTAAATATTCTTTTTCATTTGTTCTTAATTGTACCATCATTAGTTTGTTGGTCTACACATTAAATTTGAGCAAAAACAATTAAATAATTACCAGCGGGCCTATGAAGGCAGGCGTCTTAAAATCGCGAAAAAAGCAAGTAACAACAAAAGTGTTTATTATTTATGAGGCTTATGTGGGTATTTGAGAGTTATGTAGACAGTCGTCTATAACTCGTTTTGGGTTGAAAAATTGAGAAGTAAGTACGGCCCCGTCTTAGTCAATAACCTGAGGGATAGTTTATTTTTAAAAACATAAAGCAAATCAACAATAAAAATATGGTCCACCCTATCTATGCATACATACATATAATTTTAAATTTCGGGGTTTATGACGCCCATGACAGAGAAGGAAGATACGTACTTTAGTACGATAAAAAGAGACAGAAAAGATTATGGAGCCCCGGCTCCATAAACCTGCCATATTAACAATGAGTGGGAAAGGGATAGGGTTATTGGAATTTAACATACGAGGCTCCATAACTCCCTATATCCAAATGTATATATATATATATTAAATTACGTATATAATATTATTTATATATATATATATATATAATTATATGGAAAGGTATTTATCTGATCTCTTTATTATTGATTTGCTTTATGTTTTTAAAAATAAACTATCCCTCAGGTTATTGACTAAGACGGGGCCGTACTTACATACACATATACATGTAATGCGTGCGGTAAATGTTTTAATGCGTTCTATGTGCGATTAGGATTATTAAGCGATTAGGATTATCAAGCGGTTAGGAAAATGTATGGTTCAGTTAATATCAATGATAAAATTTCGTATAAGAATAAAAAATAATATATATATATATATATATATATATATATATATATATGAAATTAATAATAAACAACATTTATAAATTAATATTTTTTTATTTTAGATTTTAGGCAATGAAATATTTCATTAATTCAATAAAATATTTGATTGAATCGAAACAGTACATTACAATGGCAATGAAATAAGCATTTGAATCAATTCAGTATGCGGTATTTTTAATTAAATATTTGGAGGCGCTTTCAATATAATATATTCCTAACTAAAGATTCCTAATTAAATATTAAGTATATCCAAAGCTGTACTGCTTTAAACTAATAATTTACGCATTTAACTCAAAGTCGTATTAGATTAATTCAATAAAATATTTTAAGGCATTAATTCAGTATATTGTAATCCCAATGAAATATTGAACAGAATCAATGGTGTTTTTCGTTAAACTAATAAATTACGCATTTAACTCAAAGTCGTATTCGATTAATTCAAAAAATATTTCAAGGCATTAGTTCATTATATTGTAATCCCAATTAAATTTTGAAGTGAATTAATGGTGTATTTCGTTAAACTAATAAATTACGCATTTAACTCGAAGTCGTATTCGATTAATTCAATAAAATATTTTAAGGCATTAATTCAGTATATTGTAATTCCAATGAAATATTGAACAGAATCAATTAAATATTGATTTCAATCAAATGGATATTGCATTTATCGGAAAAAACATTATATAATTTTAATAAAATACACAAATCACGCAATAAAATGTTTATTTAAGTTTGCTTATTTCTGCTTTGGTACAATAAAATATTTTTTAAAATCAAATATTATATTTTTTTATTTCAAATAAATATTAAGTTGAAACTCCGCAAAGAAGGGATTTCATTGAATCAGTGAAGCCTTCTTTGATTCAACAAAAATTTTTTCTCAGTGTACTTCTCAATTTTTCAACCCGAAAGAGTTATAGACGACTGTCTATATATAAGTCTCAAATACCCACATAACCCTCATAAATAATAAACACTTTTGACTTTTTTTATGAAAAAACTATAAAAGCCTTATAATAATGCATCTTCTTTAGGATTATAACCAAAAAACGGGGTTACAAGGTCAAATAACCGAGCGTTACTTGCTTTTTTCGCGTTTTTAAAACGCTTGAGTTCATAGGCGTCACAACCGCACATGCGCATAGTGCGCCCGTTCGTTCAGCTAATTATTTACTATTGTTTCTAATTGATTCCCATTAATAAATACAAAGTTTGACGATTGTACTATTACGTACAGATAATGTACATTTTTTTATTTACTCATAGTAGTAGAGTTAAATATCAATGATTTGGAGGGTACAATTACTTTTTCCACAAATTCTGGTAATTAATAATAATAATGCGACGATGGATATTTTATCAATGCCTGCCATGCATTTTTTCCCTTTTTTACGATTTTAAAATCTCGTGCGGTTGAAAATCTCGTGTGCATGCGAATCTCGCACTTCCGTTGGCCGCGCATGCGCAGTAGCTGAAAACGGACTGTCAATCAGACGATATTGCTTTTTTAATATTTTTGCGTTATACCGTTATTTTTTCGGAAAAGTGAAGGTGGTACAATTAAGTACGAAAAAGGTACAATTTTTTTACACCCTAATTAGGACGAAGGAACGATTGTAAGGTGAGGTATCGGTGTTTTAATATTGCAATACTTTGTCATTTTTTTTCTCAAAAACGGTGGGGGTACAATTAAAATTTCTTGTTTTTTTAGAAAGTACAATTAAAAATACATCGGATAGCATTTTTTTTTTATAAAATTCCGTAGGTCGGCGGGCTGGGGTAAGGGCGGTCGCGTACAGAAGTAAAAACTTATAGAAGAAGTTCAAACGTAGCCACGAGAGGGAGCTAGTTTCAGGTGAATACTTTTGTCACAGCTGAATGCAGATACTATTGCAAGGTGAAGATTTCATATTCGCCCATATACTATACTAGCATGTCGACTTTTGACATCTCGACGAGAGAAAGAGTGAGAGAGAGAGAGAGAGAGAGAGAGAGAGAGAGAGAGAGAGAGAGAGAGAGAGAGAGAGAGAGAGAGAGAGAGAGAGAGAGAGAGAAAGACAAACATTGATAAAATTCTAACCATGAAAACAATGTTTTCATTCCCATGCAAGTGATGGTATAACTTTTTTTAATCTTAAAGTATAATATTAATAAGAATTGCACAAAAAATAAATGTATATTATTACATTATTTTAATTATATTTATTATATTATTAATTCATTTTATTTATATAATTTGATGTGTTTGCTTTAAGTTTATATTATTTGAAGGGACTTATGCTATTGTATTTTTATAATGAATCCCTCATGATATCTCAATGTTTTCCACATTGACCAAAATAATTTAAAAAACAATAGATTATAATTAAGTGGATGCTTTATCGTTCTCTATCCTAATTCAAATTACTGAATAATCATTTTATATTCTATATAAAGCCAATATATGTGTTCGATACTTTGCCAAGTACATAATATTTAATAATGATATGGACTATAACATATGAAGTATGATATATTCTTTCCAACGTTAAGTGAAATGATTGCTTAATAGTTATATGTACTGACTTAAATAATTTAAAAGAATGTTGATAAGTTATATTGTTCTCTTTACATATATATTTATTGAATACCTTTTTTAATATTTAAATAAAATCAATGTGTCAGTTGTTTGGTAAGCGTAAAAGGCATTTAATAATTTTGTAACTTTCACATGCCTATAAAAAGTTTGATAGTGACACTAACTAACATATATAGTTAAGTAATTAAATAGAATTTCTTGTGTTGTACTAAAATTATAATATTAAATTGTACTGTTGTCATTAATTATTATAGTAACCCAATAATATAGAATTTAATTTGTTACAAATAAATTTAGCTTAATTAAAACTATAAGTGTATCATATTAAATTCACTGAATAAGAAAGGGTTATTTTTAAAGTATATTAATTTTAAGCAAATAACGTCTCTGAAATGAAAAATTATTGGTACAAAGTAAAATTAAAGCAAATTTGCTGTTAGGAACATTTTACCTTGTAAATATTATCATAAATCTCTGAAGATACAGCAAAACAAATTTAAATTTAAGTGACGAGAGGCTACCTAAAAAGTGCACTATTATGAGTATGTAAATATATATATATATATTTCATAGGATTTTTCTTATTTATTAATGGTATTCATTCGCTGGAGTTGTTCATTTGACTCTGGTTAATTACTTGTATTTGTATAAGTGCAGCTTATACATGATTCAAAAACAATATGTACTGAGAGCTGCATTGATATAAGAATTGAAAGAATTGAAAGTACCAACATAGGATAATTCTGTAATTGAGTCATTGATTTAATTAATGAAACAAATTTTGTGTAAGTAAATAATTGTGGTTCTGTCTTAAGTCTAACTATAAACTGAAATATATACAGTCCCACATATAGCATAAACAAATGTGTTATAATATAATAATGGGCAAATTTTAGTCGCTTTGAGAAGAAACTTTCTATTAGATGTGCCAGTCCAGTTGTAATCTAAACTATATAGTATATATTTAGATTTACATAATTATATTTAAAGAATAAATCGATGATCCTTTATTCTAGGCAAGTTTAATTGTGATTTGTCAAGAAGAGAAAAAAATACATTGTACATATTATCTAATGGATATATATGGTATGGTGGCGTAATTCACTGTTAACCGTAGTTGTATTTTTCTTTGAATAAATGATTATTAGATATGTCATAATACACAAATTTGTTTGTAAAATAAATACAATGCAACTAGGAAATGTTTCATTTTACTGTTTTGTAAGAAATAACCATTTTTTTAACGCATAAATGAAATGATAATTAAATATTTTTATTTTATTTTTCTTTTTTATTAATTTATTAAAATTATACACTTATGTATTAATAAAAACACCTTCTACGAAAATGTCAACATTTGCAAGTATGGTTTCCAATCACACTTTGAAAAATGTTATCTGATAAAAAAATCTTTAATTATTACTCCCATCCTATTTCTACTTATATTTTGCTTAAACTCTATAAAAACTTTAAATTAATTTCCACAAAACAGATAAAAAGGAAACTTTTTTTTTTTAATTTTCTTTAAATAAACAATGCCTATCCTTCCCGTGCTTTACATCAGTAGATAAACAATTTTATAGAATAATAACCTTTTTTATATGTAACTTATATTCCATAATAGTTTTCTGCAATTGAAAGTACTGAAATAAAAAACACCTTCCAAGAAGGTGTCAAAACCGGCAAGTATTGTTATTCTAATCAAACTTTGAAAATTGTTATCTGATAAATAAATAATTTTAATTCTAACTCCCATATTTTATCTATTTCTTTGAATTTTAATTAAACATTTTTTTTAATCTTATAAAAATTACATATAAAAAATTTCTGCAATTGAAAGAACTGAAATCAAACTGAAATCGACAAGTATTTTAAATCGTACCATAAATATATATTTTAAATAAACATTTATATATATACAATATTACTTAAACTTCGTAAAAAGTTTCTGCAATTGCAAGCACTGAAATCAAACTGTAATCGACAAGTATTTTGAATCATGAAAAATGTCTACCAATCTGAATACAGATTTTTTTTATTAAAAGTATCTTATACTTTTACTTTTCATTTCTGGCCCTGCCATGTCTTACAGTAATAAATAAATATAATATTCTAATGATGTTAATTTGTGGAAAATTAATTTCTGCAAAACTAATAAAATGGACATTTCTTCTGTTTTATTCTTTTAAATAAAATAATACTTGCACCACAAATTATTTTATTAATAATAAATTATTGGTTTATAGTATACAGTCTTGTTTCCACGCGTGGATGGGTCTTTACACTATTTAATAATATGCCACAAGTCGCTTTGCATAATATATTAGGCCCCTTAAATTTTAAAATAAGATAATAGCTAAGATGTATGTAATGATTCATAAAATGTAACATCAGTTAATATAGTCAGAATTAACACCTATATGAAAAGGTAACATCTATTAACCAACGGTGGTGCAAGTATTATTTTATTTAAAAGAATAAAACAGAAGAAATGTCCATTTTATTAGTTTTGCAGAAATTAATTTTCCACAAATTAACATCATTAGAATATTATATTTATTTATTACTTTAAGACATGGCAGGGCCAGAAATGAAAAGTAAAAGTATAAGATACTTTTAATAAAAAAAATCTGTATTCAGATTGGTAGACATTTTTCATGATTCAAAATACTTGTCGATTACAGTTTGATTTCAGTGCTTGCAATTGCAGAAACTTTACGAAGTTTAAGTAATATTGTATATATATAAATGTTTATTTAAAATATATATTTATGGTACGATTTAAAATACTTGTCGATTTCAGTTTGATTTCAGTTCTTTCAATTGCAGAAATTTTTTATATGTAATTTTTATAAGATTAAAAAAAATGTTTAATTAAAATTCAAAGAAATAGATAAAATAAGGGAGTTAGAATTAAAATTATTTATTTATCAGATAACAATTTTCAAAGTTTGATTAGAATAACAATACTTGCGGGTTTTGACACCTTCTTGGAAGGTGTTTTTTATTTCAGTACTTTCAATTGCAGAAAACTATTATGGAATATAAGTTACATATAAAAAAGGTTATTATTCTATAAAATTGTTTATCTACTGATGTAAAGCACGGGAAGGATAGGCATTGTTTATTTAAAGAAAATTAAAAAAAAAAAGTTTCCTTTTTATCTGTTTGGTGGAAATTAATTAAAACTTTTTATAGAGTTTAAAGGGATGTCGGAGCTATAGCCTCCATCAAAAGCCGCTCGATCTCTCGGTTTCGAATGGCGCTGTAGTCAGGTGTCGATTTCTACGATAAACGTACTTAAAACATAAATTATAAATTTTACAGCTACATAGAGCTGTTGAAAGATACTTTCCCCCCTAGCTATGACTAAACTTAAGGTAATTATAATATTACTCTTGGAATCAAATGTTTATTTTTTTAAAGAAATGTGAAATACGTCTCATATTCAATGAATCTATATCTGCCGTAATGCTACACGCAACGTATTTCACATTTCTTTAAAAAAATAAACATTTGATTCCAAGAGTAATATTATAATTACCTTAAGTTTAGTCATAGCTAGGGGCGAAAGTATCTTTCAACAGCTCTATGTAGCTGTAAAATTTATAATTTATGTTTTAAGTACGTTTATCGTAGAAATCGACACCTGACTACAGCGCCATTCGAAACCGAGAGATCGAGCGGCTTTTGATGGAGGCTATAGCTCCGACATCCCCTTAAGCAAAATATAAGTAGAAATAGGATGGGAGTAATAATTAAAGATTTTTTTATCAGATAACATTTTTCAAAGTGTGATTGGAAACCATACTTGCAAATGTTGACATTTTCGTAGAAGGTGTTTTTATTAATACATAAGTGTATAATTTTAATAAATTAATAAAAAAGAAAAATAAAATAAAAATATTTAATTATCATTTCATTTATGCGTTAAAAAAATGGTTATTTCTTACAAAACAGTAAAATGAAACATTTCCTAGTTGCATTGTATTTATTTTACAAACAAAATTTTAGATTTCGTTCCCCGGCCGATATCAAATACAAATGCATTTTTATGTGTATTCACACATATAAACGACCAGAAGTGAATTTTTCAAAATTTTAGATTTCGTTCCCCGGCCGGGATGATCAAATACAATGAATTTTATGTGTATATTCACACATATAAACGACCAGAAGTGAATTTTTCAAATTTTTAGATTTCGTTCCCCGGCCGAGATAATCAAATACAAATGTATTTTTGGTGTATATTCACACATAAACAGCCAAAGCGTGAATGTTTCAATATTTTAGATTTCGTTCCCCGGCCGGGATGATCAAATACAATGAATTTTTTTGTGTATATTCACACATATAAACGACCAGAAGTGAATTTTTTAAAATTTTAGATTTCGTTCCCCGGCCGGGATGATCAAATACAAATGCATTTGTATGTGTATTTTCACACATATAACTACCAGAAGTGAATTTTTCAAATTTTTAGATTTCGTTCCCCGGCCGAGATAATCAAATACAAATGTATTTTTGTGTGTATATTCACACATATAAACAGCCAAAGCGTGAATGTTTCAATATTTTAGATTTCGTTCCCCGGACGAGATGATCAATTACAAATGCATTTTTATGTGCAAAATCACACATATAAACGGCCAGAAGTGAATTTTTCAAAGTTTTATATTTCGTTCTCCGCCGAGATGATCAAATACAAATGCATTTTTATTTGCATAATCACACATATAAACGGCCAAAACGTCTATTTTTAATATTTTAATTTCGTTCTTCGGCCGAGATGATCAATTACATATGCATTTTTATGTGTATATTCACACATAAACGGCCAAAACGTGAATTTTCAATATTTTAAATTTCGTTCCCCGGCCGAGATGATCAAATACAAATGCATTTTTATGTGTATATTCACACATATAAACGGCCAGAAGTGAATTTTTCAAAGTTTTAGATTTCGTTCGCCGGCCGGGA